>ML829095.1:0-26083 GCA_009831015.1 Picea engelmannii | reverse complement strand
TCTACATGGACAAACAGTAACACGCACTAAAAGAAAGCCCCTAGAAGATAAATCAAGCAAGCACTATATTAGTAGGAAGAACGGTTACCACAACCAACACTAGAGTACCTTACCGGTGCAAGTGCAACTCGAATACGGAAGCATCCTCCGGGTCTACTCTGCAAAGTGTTGGTCCGAAGTCCATCCTAGGTACCGTGGTATACCCCCACAGTCACCTGTGTAAGTCCCTAGAAAAGATAGGCAACTAGTTTGCCGGCACGTGAACAACCAGCAGGCGGGTACAGTCGGCAGTCGGAAGACCACAATGAGCAGGGTATCAAGCCCGAAACCTGTCAAGGGTATCGAGAGAAAGTGTTCCGGAAGATGACTGAGGACCTCAAACGGATTCGAGACCCACGAAGCTCCGTGGAAAATGCTAACGACGGAATCCCTTAACAGATCCTCTATATGTGTTCTCCACAACGCTCGGTCCAGCTTTGGAGGGGTTATCTCCGCTGCCTTTCCTTACGCGACCTTGTGTTTAGCCCTTGTGTTAGAGGGCGGTCCTGAATAACTTTCCGTAACCGGACTTCTACACTCCCTAATGACAGACTCCAATGTTTGGTTTGGGTGGCCTTGGATAATTTACTCTCCAACCTATTCCAAGGCCCTATCCTGAGCTAATGTGTGCACCCTACAAACAGAAAAGTCTACTTGATTTTATTTAGCGTTTCTTTTAATGGGCTTATTAAATTTCAAGGTGCGGAAGTGAAACTGATGGTGTGTAAAACAGACTCAAAGCAAAATGCACAGAAATGCTTGAAAACAAACTTTTTCTAAAATGCAAAACCAACAACTTTTCAATGAAAATACTTCTTTTCTTTTTCAGATTTACTAAGATTTTATGCAGTAAATGAAGAGGAATTTCACTCAGATCTGCGAGCTACTTATACTAAACATGCACTGCAAAAACTTATGCAAAAGACTTCTTTCCAAGCTACTGACGCAACAACAAAATCTTCACACCAAGAAGACAATGAAAAAAGAAAAAAAATAAAAAAAAAATTATTTATTGCAAAATGACGCAACTAGGAAAAATGATGACAAGAACAAAACCAAGAGAATGAAAAGAAAACTCTAGCTTAAAGCGCAGATTGCAGATAGAATCAGAGTACGAAAATGCAACAAAGCAATCTCAACAACATCAATTCTAACACTTGCCTAAAAACCATGAAAATAAATATTTTTTCTCTTTTGCCTTTTCTATCAAAAAAAATCAAATAACAAGCACAAGCTAAGGAAGAAATTCCCTAACCTGCTGACTATGCAGCCTCAGACTCTAAACCTCTGAGAGGAGCTCTTCTCACCAAAGGAGGGAATGACTTCCCCACCCAAGATGAAAAGTTTCCTAACAAACCCGCGACTGTCACCAAGACAGCACGCGTGTACCCGCGTGTTGTTCCACTACAGAGAGCGGGTACCCGCGGACTAAACCTAAGCAGGCCGCGGGTATGTCTAAAAACTAAGATAAAATCACACACAGACAGTCTAGTCCTGAAAAAGGCTTCTGGTACTGGCAACCAGAGTCTCTGACAGGCTGAGATGCTATCTATTTCAACAGAAAAAACAAATTTACAAAAAAGAAAAAACCAATGTGAAGAAACACACAACAAGAAAGACTGAAACACGAGACTATAAACCAATTCAGACCCAGACAGGATCCAGAAAGCCCCCTGAGAAGATAAACTTCTGACAGGGGAAGAGGGGACTGCCTCTTAAACTTCTTGGTCACTACACGCTACTGAAACCACTACAGGACGCGGATATCCGCGTGCTGTAGAAGGTTAGGGCGCGGGTCACCCGCGGGCAGGGCTTCTACAAGCCGCAGGTACCTCTGTGTGTCCCGAAAAGAAATGTCGAGCGTCAGTCAAGGAAAACTGGTATTGATCACCAGGTTCCCTGCCAGCTTTCGGCTTAACAGAAAACAAAAACGACAAAGACACATAGACTTAAATCTTTAAACAACCAAAACCAAATCCGGGAACCCTAAGAGTAAAATTATCCCCAGTGGAGTCGCCAATTCTGTTGTGGGGTATTCTACCCTATGGACTAATAAGCTAGGGCTCTAAACTTATACGCAGATCATGACCCTTAAGATTTAACTTTTAACCTTCTACCCAAAATCTCAACCCCTTTTCTCAGGCAAACACGAGAAGAATGAACTAACCTTTTTATCGACAGTTGAAGTAGATCCTCCGTTGAGTTGTTATCTCCTTGCTGCTACTGCTCCTTCCACAAAGCTTCCTGCAATCAAGACAAAACTATGAATGCATGCTACTAATCTACTAGGGGGTTAGAGATAAAACATAAATCAAATAATCATAGATAAGACTCATGTATTTGGGACAGGAAAAGTATCTTTTTCATTAATCTCAATATGAACCAACTTACAATGATTTCTGAGATCGACCACCGTTCCTCGATCCTGATCCTGGGCTCCTCCTCTTCTTTTTGTCCTCCAACTGTTGTTGCTTGAGTTCCTCCTAAAGCTTGAGGCAAGGCTAAAGGGTTGGGACAAAACTAACTTGGCAATTTGGCAGAGTTTCTTTGCTATGATTTTTTTCTCCTTGATAGTACCCCTACCCCTCCTTTTATAGGCTAGAAGGAGCTAGGGTTTTAGGCAAACTCTCAGCCATGCATGGCTGGGAGTTCTAGTTAACTGACAAAAATATCTTCATCCCGGCGGAAACTTCCCTGATTTTTTGGTTTGTTAGGTATCCGCGGGCTGTAGTGGGCCTGCTAGCGGGTACCCGCGGGCTGTAGTGGGCCTGCTAGCGGGTACCCGCGGGCTAAAGTGGGCCTGCTAGCGGGTACCCGCGAGCTGTAGTGGGCCTGCTAGCGGTTTATTTGATTTAAGAGGATTTTTAAGAGTTTATTCAGCATGGCTTTGGCAAGGAAGAGACATGAGTTGGCTTGATGCCAGGTAAGCCTGTGTGGTGCATTTTAGGGTTATAACAACTACTGAATCAACAACTAACTTGCATAACCCTTGGCCTCTCACTATTTGAGCTGGGGTGATTTCTAAGTCATACTCCTACAAGGAGGTGACCCAGTTAGCCCTCTTTTCACCAAGTTCCTTCTACATTAACAGGTTCCTGACGACTGGGTAGGGGACAATGACTTTCGTCCTAGACTTCAAAAGATAGGACCAAAAATGCTTGACTTCTTTGAAAACAACGTAGGCTTGATGATCTACCGCTGGGTAATTAAGTTCAGCTCCTTTGAAAGAAGAGCTCATAAAGGCAATGGGTACTTCATTTTTATCGGCATTCTTTTGGGTTAAGATGGCGACATAGGAACGGTCAGAAGAAAAAGTGTAGAGTGTAAAGTCTTGTGAAAAATCGGGGCTCGTGAGAGACGGAGCGTCTATTATAGCCTTCTTTATTGCATTAAAAGCTTGATTTTCTAGGGGTCCCCAATGATATTGGGTGTCTTTCTTAATTAGGTTCTGCAAGGGTCTGACCATTTCAGAGAAGCTGGGGACAAATCTTCTCACAAAGTTAATCTGGCCTAAGAAATACCACATAGATTTTTTGGACCTAGGAGGGGGAAGTTTTGCGATGAATTGAGTCCTTTCGGGGTCAATAACCATCCCTTTGCTTGACACAATAAATCCGAGGATTTTACCCTGTTCTACTGCAAAGATGGATTTTTTAGGATTTAAGGAGATGTATTTATGACATCGTTGTAGAACGGCTCATAAGTGAGCTAGTGTTATAACCCTAAATTGCACCACACATATTTACCTGGCATCAGGCCAACTCATATCCCTTCCTTGCCAAGGCCATGCTGAACAAACTCTTGAAAAACCTCTTAAATTAAGTAACCTGCGCCCTAACCCATTACTGGGCGCGTTGGAACGCTGTCAGGGTTTCTACTGCACGCGTTGGAACGCTGGCTGGCCCATTACAGCCCGCGTTTACCTAACAAAGCACAAAAATAGGAAAGTTTCTGATGGGATGAAAAGCTTTGGGTCAGTTAACTGGAACTCCCAGCCATGCATGGCCGAGAGTTCATCCAAAACCCTAGCTCCTTCTAGCCTATAAAAGAAGGGGTAGGGGTACTATTTGGAGGAGAAAAATCATAGCAAAGAAACTCTGCCCAATTACCGAATCCATTTTTCCCAACCCTTTAGCCTTTCCTAAAGCTTAAGGAGAATTCAAGCAAAGCAGTTGGAGGACAAAGAAGAGGAGGAGCCCAGGATCAGGATCAAGGAGCGGTGGTCGATCTCTATCATTATTGTAAGTTGATTCATCTTGAGATTAATAAAGAATACTTTTTCCGTCCCAATGCATGAGTTTTATATGTTTTATTCGATTTACACTTAATCTCTAACCCTCTAGTAGAAAGATAGAATGCATGCGTAGTGTTTTGTCTTGATTGCAGGATTGTCTTTGGAAGGGGCAGCAGAAGAAAGTGGATAAAAGCGCAACGGAGGATCTACACCAAACATCAGGAAAAAGGTTAGTAGGTTCTTTCCATGTTTGCATGTGAAAAAGGGTTTTAGGTTTGGGGTGGTAGATTAAAAGTGATTTCTTAAGGGTCATGATTTGCATGCAAGTTTAAGCCCTAGCTTGTTAGTCTGTAGGGTATTATTTCCCAACAACAGAATTGGAGACTCCACTGGGGAGATTACTCTTAGGGTTTTCGGATTTCATTGAGGTTTTTGGGTAGTTCAAAGAATTAGAGTTCTTGTTTCTTTGTTTTTTTGTTTTATGTTAGGTCAAAGCTGGCAGGGAACCTGGTTCATAATACCAGTTTTTCCTTGACTGTTTCTTGACATTTATTGTCGGGACACACAGAGGTACACGCGGCCTGTAGAAGGCCTGCACGCGTGTAACCCGCACCCTAACCTTCTGTAGCCCGTGTTTGAACGCTTGCTGCAGAGGTTTCAGTAGCGTGTAGGACTCAGAAAGCTTGAGAGGTAGTCCCCTCTTCCCTGTCAGAAGTTTACCTTCTCAGGGGGCTTTCTAGATCCTGTCTGGGTCTTGCTGGTTCACTGTCTTGTTTTCAGTTTGCTTTATTGTGTTTGATTTTGCATTTATTTTTTCCTTTTTTGTTGAAGAAGAAGCATCCAAGCCTTTAAGAGACCCTGGTTGTCAATATTAGGGGCCTTTTTCAGGTCTGGGCTGCCTGTTTTTTGTTTTGTCTTAGCTTTTATACAGACCCGCAACCTGTTAAAGTTTGGCCCACGGGTACCCACGTGTTGTTATAGCTCAGCACGCGTTTGCACGCGTGCTGTTTCAGTGATAGTCGTGGGCTTGACTGGTTGCTTTTTAGCCTGGGTGGGGCAATCATCCCCTCCTGTGGTGAGAAGTGTGCCTCTCAAGGGTCTGAGTCTAGGGCTACACAGTCAGTAGGTTAGGGCCTCTCATCCTTAGACTGGTTTTTTCTTAGTTGATTGTTGATAGAAAAGATAAAAAGAAAAATATTTTATTTTATGGTTTTTAGACAAGCGTAAGAGTCTGTGCTTTCTTGATTTCCATTGTGCGTCTTTTCTCCGGTTCTTTGTGATCTGCGCTTTAAGCCAGAATTTTGTTTTGTTTTCTTGGTTTTGTGCTTGTCGGCATTTTTCCTTTGTTGCTTCATTTAGCACTGAAATAAAAAAAAAAAATCTCTTTTTTCATTTGCTTCTTTTTTTGAAGATTGTGTTGCTGCATCAATAGCTAGGAATAAGTCTTTTTTCATAAGTTTTTTGAAGTGCATTTAGATCATAAGTAGCTCGCAGATTGAGCAAAATTCTTTTATGTTTGCTGCATGAAATCTTAGGAAATTTGAAAAGAAAAGAAGTCTTTCTTGTTGAAAAGTTGTTGGTTTTTACATTATTTGTAAATTTTTTTGTTTCCAAGCATTTCTTGTTCATTTTTCTTTGAGTCTCTACACACCATTAGTTTCACCTTCATACCTTGTGACGTAAAAAATCCCATTAAAAGAAACGCTAATTAAAAACTATTAGACTTTTTGTTTGGAGGGTTCATACACTAGCTCAGGACTAGGGCCTTGGAATAGGTTGGAGAGTAAATTCTCCAACGCCACTCAAACCAAACATTGGAGTCTGTCATAGGGAGCGTAGAAGTCTAGTTACGAAAATTTATCCGGGACCCCCCTCTAACACAGGGGATAAACACGAGGTTGTGTAAGGAAAGGTAGCGGAGATAACCCCTCCAAAGCTGGACCGAGCGTAGTGGAGAACACATATCGAGGATTTGTCGAGGGATTCCGTCGTTTGCATTTTCCATGGAGCTTCATGGGTCTCGAATCCGTTCGAGGTCCTCAGTTCTCTTTCGAACCATTTTCTCTCGATACCCTTGACAGGTTTCGGGCTTGATACCCTGCTCATTGTGGTCTACCCGACTATCGACTGTACCTGCCTGGTGACTATTCACGTGCTGGAAAACTAGTTGCCAATCTTTTCTAGGGACATACACAGGTGACTGCGGGGGTATACCGTGGTACCTAGGATAGACATTAGTCCATGCTTTGCAGAGTATACCCATAGGGTGCTTCCGTATTCGAGTTGCACTTGCACCGGTAAGTTTCTCCAGTGTTGGTTGTTGTAACTGTTCTTCCAAATAGTTAGTGTTTACTTGTCTTATCTCATAGGGGCTTCTTTTAGTGTGTGTTATTGTTTGTCCGTGTAGAATACCTTAGCATGTCGTGAATATTCTCACACAGTGGAGGATTCAGAGCTACGTCGGTCACGAAGGCTTCTGGGCCTGCCGCCGGTTATACTGGAGCCACCCCTGCCACCATTGAGGTGAAGGCTAGACCAACAAGGGTCTTTCGAAGCAACCGAGTTACAAACCATTGAACCCAAACAACTCCCGGAGGAATCAACCGCCAATATTTGTACGGTTGAAACCCCAAACACTGATACTTGGCAGCAAGTTATTGTGCCAATTTAGTTTTACGAACGCCTGTCAGTGCCTCACACAGCTATGGCAACAAACGTTGTTACTTCATCTAGGAGTCCTTCTATTCCCATCATTGTTGTCACCATAGGAGAAGCATCTCCTAACTTGCCTCTGTCGGTGGTCCAGGCCACCATGGTCTCGACTGCAACTATGTCACACAGTGGACCGACCCCATCTATCACGTTGACCACATCTCCCTTCACACCTAGTGCGACCGGCCCTCCGTTTTCATACGGGATGCCCAGTTTAGGTACAAGTCCTGCACTCACTCACTCCACTTTACAGACTTTGGGTCTGGGGGTAGGGAGCTCTAATGCTCCTCTGCAAGGTCAACTTGGGGGCATTCCTGTCCCTTTCAACGCTTTCCCTTACGCTGGAGGTCATATCTCTCCTTCGTCCCCTATGCTCGGTGGTCTGCATCAGCAGTCTGTTGGGCAGCCTACACACACAAGTTTCTTTGGAGCTGGGAGTCAAGGAACACCTGCGCAAACTCAGCTGGTAGGTTTTTTACCGTTTGTTTGGAACGAGACGTTTGGTAATAACACTTTCGCATCTACTGCTTTCCCATTTGGGGGCACACCCATTTTTGGACAGTCTACTCTGGCACAGGGTACTATTCCTGCGCCGGGGGCACATATACCGGGACCTTGGAACTCAGGACAAGGATCCATTCCTTCCTCTGGAATGTCATTCTGGGGTAATGCTTTCCATAGTCAATGGAACCCCAGACAGACTTCTATGCCTCTCCCATCGGAACCGGCATGGGGTAATCCTTCCCAAAGTCTGTCAAACATGATGAATGCCCAACATCCTATGTCCTTTATGGGGAATCAACCAATGATGTCTCCTCAGATGCAAAACCCTTATGCTGGTCAGGGCCATGGTTTCTACCAGAACCTGGGCCAACAGCCAAAGTTTTCCTGGAAACCTAGTGCCAGTCAAACTACAGGACCCTTTTATCCAGGCTATCAGCAACAACCAAAACTACCATTCTTGGCAACGTTACACTTGCCATATTTGACACGGTTGTTAAATGATCCTATCTGTCACGATCCGCATTGGCCTCCTATGCCAACGAAGTTGCCTTCGGACATTCCAAAGTTCGAGGCCAAGCCTAACAAATATCTAGGTGATCACGTGACTACTTTCCACCTTTGGTGTTCATATAACTCACTGAAATATGACTCCGTCCAGTTGCGATTGTTTCAACGCACTCTTATTGGGAGTGCCGTGAAATGGTACATAGAGCTTGATTGTTCACGATATTCTTCTTTTGGTGAACTGGCTATGGCCTTCCTTAACCATTTCCAGTTACCTGTGAGATACGACGCAGGCACAGAGCTGCTTGCTAATTTCGAACAGACGACCGCGAACCATATCTCTGACCATATCCGAGAGTGGCGCCACCGAAAGAGTCTAATCAAAGTGCCAGTTCCACCAACATTCCTGCTGGAGTGGTTCCTTAAGTCTTTAGTTCCTCAATTATCCAAAGATGTCGCAACTTCTGGGGTTTTCTCTGAGGAAGATGCCATCATGAGGGCTCAACAGTTTGAGCTTATCTACTCTCAGTCTGGTTTATTATATAACATCTTGTCGGATGCACCACGATCAATTCTGGATAAAAATAGACAGAGAGCCAGACCACATGCTGATGGTATCGTTGGTTCGGTACAAACTAAGCCCGCTGAGCAATTGACAAAACAATTGCAACAATTATCTGTCCAACACTCAACGGCTAGCCAGACTATTGCTTTGGCTGCTCCTCCTACCCAAACATCAAAAGTACACTCCGTACAGACAACTAACCCAAAGGCCACCCAGCAGCTGGAAGGGAAGAAAAAACAACGCAAGAAGGGTAAGGGGGATAAGAAACCCACTGATAATGCTGGCGAGGGAACCATAGAAAAGAGGAAGGTGAGGTATTCGTGCAACTTATGTGCGGAAGACCACCCGACCCATCTATGTCCTCGACTTGTGGAGGCCCAGAAGTTTTTCACACAGCAACATCAAGCCGTGTTGACTAATCCCTTTCAGCATGGGAAAAATTTAACTCAAGCCTCTACAAGTGCCGAAGGGGGCAGCCAAGAAACCTTCCCTCCCCCAAACAATTCCTCTTCCTCGAATGTATATATGGTGAAAAGTGATGCTTTAATAATGACTAGAGTGCATGACTATAGTAAACCAAGCGCCTCTGAGAAGGGAAAAGAAGCCGAGATCCCATCTCTTCCTCTACAGATCGAGAAGACATTGGGTGAAACAATGACACGCATTCCAAAAGGTGTGTTTAAGAGATATTCTCACAATCCAAACGCAAGGGCCACCCAGAACTACTCTGTGGTGGAAGATTTATCCCAAACCCCTTGTGCTATGTCCGCTTTGGAGGTCCTCCAAAGTTGCCCTGCTCAGAGAAAAGCCTTGTTAGTTGCTTTAGGCTCTACTGAGACTTGTAACCCGGGTACCATCATGTTAGATATGACTGACTTGAAACCTCATTTGCCTTACCACGTTTCATTTTAGATAGTAGTGGCTCATCCCACGAAAATTTTTACACAGAATATCTTCCGCGCAGTGGTCAACGAGGGCGCTTCAACTTGCGTTATGTCGTTAGCATGCTGGAAAGCCATTGGTGAGCCCGAGTTGTCTCCATCACCTACTCTCCTCACTGCGTTTGACAGTCGTTCTTTCTGACCACATGGCATCATTCCTTCTTTCTCTGTGCAGTTGGGAGGGAAGACCGTGTGCGTTGAAGTAGAGGTAGTCGATGCCCCCCTCGACTACAATCTCTTGTTAGGTCATAGTTGGACTTATGCTATGCAAGCGGTGGTCGCTACAGTTTTTCGAGTCTTATTGTTTCCACATGAGGGTCGAATAGTGACCATTGATCAATTGTCCTTCTCTAGACCTGACCCAGCTTTGGGGGCATCCACAGTTCCTATGATAGATAATCCTCAAGCCGGTGTCGTTAACGTAGGGGTTGGTTTGTGCCCATCTTTGATGGGTACTTTCGATTACCCACCTCCTCATGGCGATGTCAAGTTTATATCCACTCACCACAAGGTTGATATTTTTCATGTTGCGTCGTTCTGCACGACTTACTTTCAAGATCCGTGGATTTTTCCTTCCCCATCAGCCATGATGGATGAGACAGGGCATGTTGGCATGTCCATGCCCTTGTTGACCGCTGAAGTAGCGTACTCTTTAGTCCAACAAGCTTCAGCTACTCCTGATCTGACTCCCACACAAGCGTTGGATCCACTTCTAGAGCCTATCTGGGCTCAGGGTTCTCTTACTACCACCGATTCATTAGACTTAGTCTTTCCTTCTGACGAAGCTGTAATCGAAGCAATGACTAGTCTGGACAAACCTTAGGAAGATATTCATCACATATCATATTTCCTCCCAGAGTTAAGCCGAATCGAGGTAGGAGAATTCTCTATCACCATGACGGGAGATCAACCATGTCCCATTAACCTCTTAGCTACACAAGAAATTTATGCTGAGGGAAATATGGTGACTATCGCTAAAACTATACCTATTAACATCTCCCGAAACCCTGGCGTCATGGAGAATGTCTTCGTCGGAGTGGATTGCTCCCTCGAAGAGATTCATATTTAGAAGGATCTTTTCAAAGAATTCCGTGATGTTTTTGCCTGGTCTTACGAAGCGATACCTGACATCGACCCACAAAGTGTCAATCATGGGCTACCTTTGTTGTTTTTCAAGCTCACTTTGAGACCCAAAAGAAACATCTGGCGAGACTGTATTTATGCTTTTCGATCTCGTCTGGATTAACTGAGAAAAGTAACCATTATGGAGTCTTCTTTAAGCCCTTTTCAGACTCCTTAAAGATGAAAATATTGCCGAGTGACCTTGTTTCTTCACACTCATTAAATTGGTCCAGAAGAACGTTCCTTAAACGGGTCTCCTTTTAAGCCCTTTTCAGACCCTCTAAACATGAAAAGATTGCCGAGCGATATTGTGACCCTTCACGCTCGTTAAACTGAAATTTGAAGTCACGTCTGTTCGGCGGTAGTTTACCCCTTTTTCGGTTCGGATGGTCAACTGTACGAACAAAGGAATACTCTATTGAACACCAGTTCTTTAGAAGAGTATTTATTCCTTTTTTGGGCCTGAGGGACTAAATCTATGAAAAAGAAACCCCTCTGGAGTCCATAGTTAAGCTCTTTTCAGACTCCCTAAAATTGAAAAGATTGTCGAGTGACCTTATTCCTTCACACTCATTAAAATGGTCCAGAAGAACATTCCTGACGGAGTCCATAGTTAAGATTTTTTCAGACTCCCTAAAATTGAAAAAATAGCCGAGTGATCTTGTCCTTGTCACACTCGTTAAAATGGTTTTTGAATTGACGTCTAATCGGTGCTAGTTTATCCCTTTTTCAAACCGACTAGACTACTGACAAAAAAGGTACCCCAATGGAGTTTCCTTTTATGCTTTTTCAGACTCTCTAAACATGAAAAATCACTGAGCTTACCTTCTTTGGGATCATTAAACTTACATCAAAGGATGTTACCATTGTGTGTTATATCAACCGCATTTGCATCCTTTACCCATCAGCCTAGTAACACTTTTCCTTTGCGTCTTAACACCTTTGGCCACTGGAGGATTTTTCCCGAGTATCATTTCCTAGAACATCAGTCTTTTCCTTGTTCCTTGAGCTTGTATGTTTGTTGTGCTCGTTCCTCCATTGTAACATAATATTCCTTTATTATTTTTTCCAAATCAACAAAAAGAACAAAAAGAACAAAAAAAAAAAAATCAAATATACCCCAAAAAGAGGATGGGAAAAGTATTTTCTTTATTGGCAGCATCATGAGTCACCCTTGGATGAAGCACATCTGTCCGTTTGATTCATCAGACTTTGGGATGTAGTAGGACCTTAGGAATCTTTTCTCGCTTTATTGAGTTGTGTCCTCCACCGTTTGGTTACTCTTCCAAACATATGGAGAGTTTGTGTTGCCTCCTGCTTTGTAGACTTATGATTAACAGATATGTTGCCTGAGTCTTATCACTTTTCGTGCTATTGTCCAATGGAAGTTTGTCACTTAGCCTAAGTCGTCCCCTCTGCAATATGTCTCTTGTCCACATACCTGACCATCTTGAACGTACAATCGAGTCTTTGTTTGAAATCACTGAAGCCTTTAGTCCGATCATCAATATTATCAAGTCCATAACCAACGAGTCATCGAAGACCTCTGGGTAGTGCATTCGTACACTCATATTACACTCCTACCTGAGTTTAGAATATTTTGAAGTTGTTTCTCGACCTCTGAAGTACAACCATCAGGCCGAATCAACTTCTGAGAGATGGATACTTTATTTTGTATATCTTTCTGATTTTGAGATGTAGCTCCGCTATGTATTATTCACGGCTACTCTTCATAGTTGTTTGACATGGATCTACAGTGTATTTGATTGGTAGCCATGATGCTATTTTTTTCGAGAATGTGTATGCCTGCCTCGATGAGACATTTGATATTTTTGCAGACAACACCTCCTGATTCCTGATTCCTGGGCTCACTCATTCAGCATATCAGTACAGATTGGTAAAGAATTGGTAATGTATTTCGGCCATCAGATGCTCTTCTGACCTCACACATTAGGGGGCATATGTTATAACCCTAAATTGCACCACACATGCTTACCTAGAATCAGACAAACTCATATCCCTTCCTTACCAAGGCCATGTTGAACAAACTCTTGAAAAACCTCTTAAATTAAGTAACCCGTGCCCTAACCCATTATTGGGCACGTTGGAATGCTGTCAATCTTGCTACTGCACGCGTTGGAATGCTGGCTGGCCCACTACAGCCTGTGTTTACCTAACAAAGCAAAAAAATAGGAAAGTTTTCGATGGGACGAAAAGCTTTGGGTCAGTTAACTGGAACTCCCAGCCATGCATGGCCGAGAGTTCATCCAAAACCCTAGCTCCTTCTAGCCTATAAATAAAGGGGTAGGGGTACTATTTGGAGGAGGAAAATCATAGCAAAGAAACTCTACCCAATTGCCGAATCCATTTGTCCCAACCCTTTAGCCTTTCCTCAAGCTTAAGGAGAATTCAAGAAAAGCAGTTGGAGGACAAAGGAGAGGAGGAGCCCAGGATCAGGATCAAGGAGCGGTGGCCGATCTCTATCATTATTGTAATGTGATTCAACTTGAGATTAATAAAGAATACTTTTTATGTCCCAATGCGTGAGTTTTATATGTTTTATTCGATTTATGCTTAATCTCTAACCCTCTAGTAGAAAGATAGCATGCATGCGTAGTGTTTTTGTCTTGATTGCAGGATTGTCTTTGGAAGGGGCAGCAGAAGCAAGCAGATAAAAGCACAACGAAGGATCTACACCAAACATCAGGAAAAAGGTTAGTAGGTTCTTTCCATGTTTGCATGTGAAAAAGGGTTTTAGGTTTGGGGTGGTAGATTAAAAGTGGTTTCTTAAGGGTCATGATCTGCATGCAAGTTTAAGCCCTAGCTTGTTAGTCCATAGGATATTATTTCCCAACAACAGCTAGATGATCATTTTTGTTTTTAGAAAATACGGTAACATCATCTAAGTAAACTACAACAAACTGATTGATTAAGCCTCGAAAAGTGATGTCCATCGCTCTCTGGAAAGTGGCACCAACATTAATCAATCCAAAGGGCATTTTTCGATAAGCATAAGTTCCCCACGGGGTACGGAAGGTAGTTTTAAGTTGGTTTGGTGGAGACATCAGGACTTGGTTGTACCCCGAGAAACCATCCAGTAAGGATAGCCTTTCAGAACCAGATACCTGTTGAAGGATCTGTTCCATGGGTGGGACAGGATAGTTGTCTTTATCAGACGCTCTGTTAAGGTTTCAGAAATCGACGCAGAGTCAGATTTCCCCACTTTTATTCCGGACTGGGACAAGGTTAGAAACCCATTGAGTGTGCCTAATAGGAAAAATTATCTTAGCATTTAAGAGTTTATTCAATTCTTTTTGAACGGTCGGTTCAATCTTAGGGTGCATTTTTCTCAATTTTTTTTGAAAGGGTAAGGTTTGGGGCTTCATAGGAATGACATGCTGTATGATGTTAGGGTCAAAAGTTTTAAGGTCATCATACTTCCATGCAAAGACATCTTTAAATTCTTTGAAAAATTTAATAAATGTAGTTTTTTCTTGTTCAGAACATCCTACCCCTAGATTAATGCACTACAGATTGTCCTTAGTTCCTAAGTTTACCTTTTCATAAGATAACGAGGAACTATTGGTTTTACAGTTGACCAATTTTTTGAATTTATCTTGAAGATCATAAAATTTATCTAATCTAACTATAGATTTAGGGATCGAGTTTACCATGTCCGATGATGATTCAGGAGTTGTCGGATCTGGTATTACCGTGAAATCATGCAAATTATCGTCGTGTGTGTGTTCGTCTATCACCGTGCCTTGAAAGGTTTCTTCCATGTGCAGAAAGTTAATAATTTGTGGATCGTCGTCAAAGACTCTCCAGTTCGTGATGTTGTTAGGAACGGATGGCCTAAACAACAGCTCGATGGAGAATGCATCTGGGGACAAGCCTTCTGCAGGAAGAAGTTTAGAAGCTACATTAGCTAATAAATCTTCTTCAGAGTTATTCAATCTAGGAATAGAATTTATATTGAAAGCATAAAATTTATTCATTAAATTCCATACCTCAGATTGGTAGCTCTTGAGATGCAGAGACAGACAGTGGATAGAATCTCTTACCTGTTTAACCACTATTTCGGAGTCGCCAAAGACGGTCATATTTTGAATGTTCATATCTAAAGATTTTCTGAGACCTTGCAGTAAAGCCTCATATTCTGCAGTGTTGTTAGTACATTCAAATTCCAACCTACATGCAATGAATGTTTTGTTACCTGCCGGATCGATAATAATGCAACCTGCTCCAGCTCCTTCTTTGGACTTTGACCCGTCAAAATAAAAAGACCAAATTTGATTTCCATCAGGTACATGAGATCGTGGCGTGGAAGTTGTTGGTTGCACATATGCTACAATCTTATACCGTTGTTCTAGATTGGTGATAGCTGAAGCCTCGGCCATGAAATTGCCGAAAAAGGTGTGCATCCCTTGTACTTCGGGTGAATCAGCAGAAGGTGTAAATGGTTCGTTGGGATCGTTCAAATATGTGACTGTGAACTTAAGGTATCGTTCATGATTTACCTTGGTCTTGTTAGGCTTGTTGTTCTCTAGAAGCCATAGATGAGACCAGTCTGTTGCGAAATAGCCATGTAGCTGCTCTGACCAGTCCCTGCTTAAAAACAAACCATACACTTCTGCAATATCCACAAAAATTATATCAATGACTTGATGAACCTTGGGGTTAGACGATAATATAATAAGCACATTCTTTGGTTCGCCTATAACTTTAACATTGGTCCTATCAAGTTGTATGATTTTTAAAGTGGAGGGGTCAACTTCACCGCTAATATTCTGGCATACAGACCATGGAATCACATTGGATGACGCTCCTGAGTCTACCATACAATTGTGCACATTTCTATTAAAGATTTTGAAAGTTAACAAGAATGGAGGTACATTTTTGTGAGTACTAAGAGTGGTAGCTTGTGGCTTTTTACTCGTGGTTTCTAAAGCTACTTTATCTACATTATTTACATTATTTACATTACTTACATTACTTACAGGAAGGCTTCCTTTATCTTGAGGATCAGGATTGGTTTTAGTGGAATTATTCTGAGGAACTTTGTTCTGCACAACCTTGTTTCCACTTGAATTACCATTTTTGCCATTCTCTGAGATATTCTATAACATTTTTTGTAGCAGAAATGGAAATTTCAATAACTCATAAACATAAATGTTAGCCCTCAACTTTTTAAGATCTTCAACTACATTATAATCTAAGTTGGGGTTCACATTACTCTGTTTAGTCTCAGCTAATTTAGACTGCTTTGGAGGCAAAGTTGTAGTGTTTTCGGCAGAAGGTTTGTTTGTTGTCTTACTCCTGGTATTATAAGGATGAACTGTCTCGAAGTTAGCTTGAAAGATGTTATCCGAGAAGTGTCCAAAAATGTTTGGAGAAGACTCCTCTTCTTGAACTATCTCTTGTTCAACTACCTCCTCAGGAATCTCAGGAGGCATCAAGTTATCTTGGGCTTCTAGAATTGTTTGAAGGGCGCACTGCAAACTTTCTAGATTAAGGCCATCGGTGGTTGGATTAGGTCGGTTGGTAGGAAAAGGCTTCCGGAATGGCGGCTTGTAATTTCCTTTGCTCGAGGAAGCTTCTTCAGTCGTTCTTTTTAAATCTATAACTTGATTTGACAATTTTTGAACAACTTTAGTTAAGTTTTCTAAATCAGAGCTTTCAGGTTGTGTTTTACTTTGAGTGGGTCTGGGGAGGATTTCAATCTTCTTTTTGGAAGAAGAACTAGTCTCTGTTTCGTTGCTAGTAGAGACTTTAAGAATAAGTATATCTTTTTCAATCTATCTTGCCTCCTCGAAGGCTTCTAACAACGTGGCTTTCTTAGATCGTTTAACCCAAATAGCTATACTTTGATGCAAAGCTTTAGTGTAGTATGATATTATAAGATTTTCGGCAGGCATGGAATCCGTAGGGATTCAGTTTTTAAGTGTTAAGAATCTTTGATTAAAGTCTTTAACTTTTTCTTTTGGGTTCATTCTTAAGCTAGAAAGGTCCATAACTAGGACTTCCAGAGGCTTACCGTCTCTGAACTTTTCCAAAAAGCATGAATAAAACTTTTCCCAAGACACGATGGTATGGGGTTGCTAGGAAAAGTACCATGTGGATGCATTTCCCTCGAAAGTATAAGGGAACAACCTACAGACAACGTATTCATGTTCGACATTGCGGAGTCTTATGGCTAACATAAACTTTTTAATGTGTTCTTCAGTGATCTGTTTTGAGTCAGGGTCAAACTTGGGAAGCCATTTCTCCGGGTGTTTAGGTAGAGGATGCTGAGCTCCAGGTATAGCTATGACATCCTGATCAAGCCAAGGTCTAGCGGGGTTGTTCTGATTTTCCATTGGTGTAGTGGGTGTGGAAGGCTAAGAAGGGGAATTGCCTTCGCCAAAGGAATCTCCTCCAGAAGAGGAAGGAGATGATGGAGGTGGTGAAGGAGGTATCCCAGATCCTCCTGCAACAGGGTTTAGGATTGTATCTGTAGGATTCACAGTGAGATCAGTTTCTCCTAATTGTTCTCTGATATCAAAGAAATCCAAAGGTTGGTCCAATGGACGGTTAGGTTGCCTCAAACGAGCCAAGGCACTATGAGTTCTTATAATATATTAACGGATAATCTCTTGTATGTCACCACCTGTAGGATTAGGGGTTGCTAGTTCAACTGTGATTTGTGGATCGTCGGTTGAGGTAGTTGTTTTTTGAAGGGGAATATTATCATTGGAATGGCTTCTAGTCACTATAGGTGAGCGATTAGGTGGAGGAGGAGTCTTACGACTACCTCGTGCCATTAATTAAATTTAGGCCCTCCTTCTCTCGCCATTTGTTGACGGGCGAAATTGATCGTCCGTCAACTGGGAGAGTGGATCCGGTCTGAGGTTTTCTAAATAACCCAAGCCGTTTGGGATGAACCACCCTGACGGGTTTAGCGGCTCCATTAGACGATCTAAGGTTCTAAGAAAACAAAAAGAAAACTACTCTAAACTAACTAATCTAACTAAAGAAAAACTATTAAAACAAACTAAAACAAATCTAACTATTTTATATTACAATCTACTATCTAATACTATATTAACTCTAAGAAATTAAATATCTAACTACTAACAAAAATAAATCTTATTCACAAAATGTACAGTATCTACAATTTACAGATTTGAATAAAACCTGAAAAACTCATTTATATTCTGCCCTAAGACAGTGAGAGCTATTGTTTTTTTATTTTATAATTTTATGAAAATAAATAAAAAAAAACGGACTAAACTAAACAACTAATATACTAACTCTAACTACAAATCTAAACTACACATATATATAACTAAACTACTTAAATTATACTAACAAATTAACTATTAAATACTAAAAATGAGCTGACCTGAAGTAACGCTCCAGGTTTGTCCTGTGTGTAATGATTGTCTTAGTTGATCGGAGGGAGGAAACCTGCACTGAATTATCCAGGAGCTTCTCGTAAAAAAAAGTTGCAGTTCTCTTCAAATATGATTATAGGACAAGCAAGACATAAAAATTACAACAATCTTATGATTTATAAATCTTCACAGTTAGATAAATCTGTATGCAAAGATCTATACGAAATGATTCAATTAACAAAGAAGAGAAATCTGTGATTCATTAACTGAAACAAAGCAATTTCTGTATTTTTAAAAATCAATGAAAGAAATCAGATATGGATAACACATTAATCAAATCACATCATCCTGCAATAGATTATGATAGCTAAAGTAGTCTATAATCAACTGCAAACTGATATGCTTAAACATGAAACAAAAGATTGATATATTGAAAGCGAAAGCTGTAGCAAAACATCAACTCTTGTCTCAGTTTGTATTAGAAATCCATAGCATGGTTCTCCCACAAGTGAGGATTCTCCTTATTACAAAAAATAATAAGTATTTAAAGACCTTCCACAGGGTAGAACATCCTTGTATAAGTTATCAAAACTGTTTACATAAATCTGGGAAAATATCCCAAGTCTGACTAAACTAGGAACCTAAAATAAAACTGTATCACAAAAATATCTCCTAGACTGCCACAACATGCCCAATGTAATTCGAATGTACCTGAAAAAGGTAAAAAATGGACAAGTTAGGAGGATATTTTGCTAATGAAAATCATAAAAATCTAATTCTAAAGACTAGCTACAGAATCTTGTGATTCTGTAGTTGGTCTAAATCGGACACAGAATCAGCATCAAAATCAATTCAAATCATTCAAGAATTAAATTCAAACTATTAACAAGTATCTAATTTCTATTTGAAAGACAAACGAATCATTCAAATTGAAATTGTTATACTAATTTGAGATCAAAACAAGATTAAGATCAATCAAATGACTACAGAGATGCATATACTCTGTTTCATTTGTTGTCACAAAATCGGGTAAACGGAATCATGTCGAACAGTAATGAAATCGTTTACATATCAAATTGAAATCGATACAGTTAAACAAATCATACAAAATCGTTTATGCTGCCTCATCCATCAACAAGAAACACGATCAAATCCATACGAAAACAACAAGATTATTTTCAAATTGATATAACTGTATTAACATAACAAACGATCCATGCTATTAGTGAATCAAATCAAAAATGGTATGTAATTATCACAAATGAAATCATCGTGGAATTTCTCGGTTGATAACAAGATCTGTAGGACTTGGCCAATCGTTTTTTATTACCAATTGGGGGCAAACAAAATCGATTGACTTTCAACGAAATCATTTCTTGAATTCATTTCAAAACAATCTATTAACCGCATTTTCTTATACGAATTCGATAGAGATGACATAAGTCGATTTGAGTTAACAAACTCGTTTTGAAAATTAAAATCAAACAGAGAAACATCAAGTCTATTTTCGATACGAATTCAACTCAAGACAGGCCATCGTGCTAACTAAAGATACGCAGCAATCCAATTGAAACAAGAGCGAATCGAATAGTTTGTGTTTGACATAGTCGTTGTGAATCAAAACAATTCCATGATTTGGGCGTAGATATCTTTCGCACAGGTCAGATATAATCCAAATCCAAAATAAAATGTTGACAAAACAGAGCTGTTTTTAATAGGCTACAACATATATCAAGCCAATTCAATTACTATGAAACCGTTTTAACAATCAAAAAACAAGAATGAAATCAGAGTCATTGATATCCAACAACATAATATGAAATCAAAACAGAACCATGTTCTAATTTTAGCATAAAAACCTCATGTTCAGGTTGGATACAAACAAAATCCAATCGAAAGAAAACACCATTGATTTCGTTAACTCAAACCAACAGACAAACGAATCAAACCCAGTGAAAACCAATTAATTGCTAAACTGTGCACGATCAAATCGTATAACAAAATCATAACCATATTCGATTTTATAACTGTTTTGATAATCAAACCATGTCAAATTCATTTCGAATAATAAACACACTTATCAAAACTCAGAAACCAATTCACTATATCAATCCAAGCAATTGATAAAACGAAATTGATATCAAAATTTATACCTGGATGATGAGCATACAACTTGGTTATAACATTTTGGAATTGACGACGGCTATAGCTGATTCGACATTCCTAAAAACAATGGAACCAATGGTTTTCTGCTTCCTATCATTTGCTTGAAGCTTGTCCCTTTCACTAGTCAACACTGTAACTTGGTTTTCCAATGCTTTGATTTTCAATTGAAGTAAGGGAATGCCTATATAGTATCGTTCCAACCACACATTACACTGGTTGCATGATGACTGCTCGGGCTTCGAAATAACAGTCGAGGGTTTGGTAAAATCATCAAGGGTTTCACTAGGAATCTTGATCCCGGGATACCTAGGATTGTTCTTTAGGCAAGGGGGTAAATTAGAAACAAAGTCATAGGGTGGCTCGGAGCACAAACCTTGGGAGTAAAGGTACTCACTAGCTAGGAAGCGTTCGATGTCAGAGTCCGAGTCTTCACTGAGGACTATGGGCTTCTGCTCAGCACTAGGTTTAGGTTTATTCCTAGCCAGTCTCGAGATAAGTCGAGAATTCCTTTTACCTTTGCCTTCGACAGTAGGGTTTCCCTTGACCTTTTTTCTCACGGGATTTTTAACAGCCTCTGTCTTGTCTATTGGGATGTCGGGTAGATTGATATCAGGGTTGGCCGAGGGTTTAGGAGAGGGTAGAAGGGCATGGAAAGGCACGGGTGGCCCGACCTTAGTCACACTAACCATGGGCTTGTCAATTTGGACAGGCTCTGTATCAGCAAAACCATTCCAAGAGATAAAAGCTTGCCAACTATCACCATGGAGATTTAAGTGATGAACAACGATGAGTCTGATCAGGACATGGTGGAAAAAGATACTATCAACCTTTTCTCTTTTAAACCTCTTAGCCATTTTATAAAGACTTCGCTAGAAATAAAAAGGAATATTCTATGGATAACCCATAAAATTCATTAACAGTCGAAGGTGATAAAGAAAAAACAGTCCATATCGACCCTCACAGGTCACGAATTGTTTAAACACCATCAAGAGATCATTCCATCTTGGTTTAAGCATGGAAATTGACATACCTCTATCACAGGATGTAACCTTTCGTGAGATGAACAACAAAGGCCATGGCACCTCCTCCACTTTAGAGTTTTTAAACCAGCGTTGGCCCATGGATGCTAACCCTGTGGCAGAGATAATGAACTCCTCATGCATTTCAAGCTGAATGTCGCCTACTTTGGCCCTACACACATAAAAAATCAGGGAGAACTGTTGTGCAACAAATAGATTAAAACCCTCAAACCATTGTACAAACGTGAGCCAACCACTATCCTCTAAGTCTTTCTGGGGGTTATCGAACAGTAGCAAGGCTTGACTACCGTTCAACTCAATTTGCACCACTGGTGCCATAAACAGGGTTCACGGAAAGTGATGTGAATGAGCCAAGGTTTGAACGCAACAAACACAGGAGAAGAATGCTCGAAGGATTAACGATGCTAGCAGAGATGAAACAGTGATAAGGGGAGGCATTAACGACATCATGCGAAGGTGGTGGAGCTACTTGCTGGCCATGTAGAATAATCATTACCAATGGTACAACCGTCGACGCTTTCAACTATTCAAGTCACAATGCATAAGTGTTACAACTATCCCATTTCAATCAATCAAAACCTTTTGTTAGTGGATAAACCATTCGTGCAAGCAATAGTTACAGTCTCAAAACCAAACAAATAAATCGAAATCAGTACCAATGTTTTGACTATGTGACATGCGTTGTATAGAACGATTCATACCAAGAGTTTAACCAATGTGCCAAGTGTTTTTATGTATACCAATGTGCCAAGTGGATTGATCAAATAACATGTAAATCCAATCGCCAATGCATTACAAACTTAATGAAACAAAATCACACAATCAATCCAAGAATGTCAAATGAGTACAGATCAAAAGGTCTTGCGAGGTGTATAATGATAAGTAAAATGTAAGCGCAATAGGCATATCGACACGGATTATAATGACAATTCAATAATGATTTTAATGTGACTTAGAAAGACCAAGTTTTCATGCTTACAGTCATGAAAACAAAAACAAAGGCAAGTGTGCAAATATCGCAAAAATAAAAGTGTCGTTTCATTTGAGAATTGCGACGAAAAATTAAGGTTTGCAAAAACTGGCGTAGGCAGCTTATAAGACAGTGGAAAAATGTGAATTGGTTGCCAACAAGAAAGAACTAGGAGAAAAGAGGGCTAACTGGGTTACTTCCTTACAAGAGTACGACATAGAAATTACCCCAGCACAAATAGTGAGAGGCCAAGGGTTATGCAAGTTAGTTGTCGATTCAGCTGCAGGACAGTAAGAAGAAAGCGATACGTCAAACCTAGGACAACACGATCAAAATGCAATCTGCTGCGCACAAAACTCTGTCAATCCTTGGTATGACGATATAGAATTCTGTCTTGAACATGGGTCAGCCCCCCATCACCTGGATCCCACTAAAAGAAGGGCATTGAGATTAAAATCTTCCTCCTTTCATTTGGTTAATGGTATTCTGTTTCATCAAAATTTTGATGGCGTACTAATGCACTGTCTTGAGAAAGACGAAGCAGAAGAAGTCTTACTAGAGTTGCATGCAGGAGAAGTTGGTGGTCATTTTGGTGGTGATACTACTGCCCATAAGGTTTTGAGAGCCGATTATTACTGGCCCACGCTTTTTAGAGACACCCATGCCTTGTTTCGTAAGTGTACTATTTGTCAAAAAGCATCAGAGAGGTTACAGAAACCAGCCTTTCCTTTGCAACCCATTTCAGTAGACTCTCCTTTTCAGTAGTGGGGCCTTGATATCATAGGTCCAATAAACCCACCATCCTCACAACAACATAATTTTATCATAACAACCATAGATTACTTTACTCAGTGGTCTGAAGCTGCCGCATTAAGAACTGTGAATACCAGTCAGGTAATTGCCTTTTTAAATTCGAATATTATCACTCGTTTTGGTATCCCTGATTGTTTAGTATTCGACAACGCTTCTTATTTTTCATCTCTTGAGATGAGCAAGTTCTCTTTAGAAAAAGGAATCAAATTGAAGTATTCTACTAACTATTACCCCAGAGCAATGGATTGGCAGAGTCAAAAAATAAGAACTTGATTAAAATCATCAAGAGATCGGTGGCTAAAAATCACAAAAACTGGCACAATGCACTGTTAAATGCGCTTTGGGATGATAGGGTAACACTAAAAACTATTGTAGGTAACTCCCCCTTTTTTCTCGTTTATGGAAGAGAAGTAATTCTGCCACCACACATTCTTCTTCCCTCACTTCAACTATCGCAGAAAATACAAGAAGAAGACTGTCCCCCTTTGGAAAACCGAATTAACGCTTTGATGAAGCTAGAAGAGGTAAGAGCCCAAGATAAACGTAAGTTAGATCAGCATCAACTAGTAGTCAAAATCTGGTTTGATTCTAACTCTGCCTCTGATAAGAACTTCGAAGTAGGTGATCTCATCCTAAAATGGAACAAACCGCATGAGGGAAAGGGAGAGCACACGAAATTTCAGAACTTATGGCTTGGACCGTTTTTAATTGCTGAGAAGTTGGGTCCCAGCTCTTTCCGATTGCAGGATCTAGAGGGGAATCCTGACACCTATCCAGTGAATGGACAACCTCTGAAAAGATACTTTGCTTGATGACAACTCCTTGTATATTATGTACATATTTTGCTTTTGTTTGCTTTTCTTTTGCTGTTTTGGTTTTGATTTCTCCTTTGTGCTTATCAATTTTTGTTTTTGAAATACACATACCTACATGCTAAACTATTCGGAAAAAGAAAACAGAAAATTCCTTCACTGAAATGACTGCTAAAAAATTGTATAAACATCAATTATATACTTCTGAAATTTACATCTGTGTTGGAAAAAAGTTTGTTGTTTGAAAGAAGTGAACTGATTTCGATCTCTGAGTAAAGCCTGTCGTGATCATCTATTATCTTTTTACGCTATCCCTTTTTCTTAAGGGAATGAATCAGAAGATGTCTCCCTGCCTTAGAAAGTTGGTTTTGTAAATAAACCATCTCTGGATCTTAATAAAGGACAGTTCTAAAAAATTCTGATGAGGTCTGTAAAAAATATGTGAAAATATCATAATTTTTAGTGTCACCCCGCTCGACTATATGTCTTTAAAAAACAAAATAAATCAATAAAAGAGCTGTGGGAAGTCCTTGTAAACTTGTTGGGATGCTGAACAGGTCTACTAGCAGCGGGTAAATGCATGCATGATGCCAAGACAACTTCGTCGGGGTATTGAACAGGCCCGCTGGCAGCGAAGCAATGTCGGGTATATGAAAATTTGCAAATAAGAAACCTCTTAACCTTAACATGTCCTTTATTCTGATCTGGAACTTCTTGGCGGGATATGGATATCAAAGTGGGTTAAATGGAAACCCTGTCAAGGCTATGGACGCCTGTTGGCAGCAGTGGCTCTGTCAACAGTATTGGAGATTTTATCTTTAATATCGTGCCTCGCTTGTCTTAAGACTGTTATCAGTTTTCATCCTTTAAACACTGCTGGAATATTTGGTTAATGATGATGTTTACACGATTTTCTGGTTGTTGTTTTTGAGTAAGAATTTTTCTCATTTTCCTAATCTAAATTTGTTCTTTTGGCAGAGATAACTGCTTCTACCAGTGTGTGGCCATTGTTGGTAGCCAATTTGCATTTTTATATTGTCCTTATAAGCTGCCTACACCAATGTTTTGAAACCCTTGATTTTCATCGCAATATTCGCAATAAAACGACACTATTATTTCGTGCATTCGCACACTTACCTTGGTTCTCATTTTCACGACTGCAAGCATGAAAACTTTGATTTCGAAGTCATATTAAAAACATCGTTGGATTGTCACGATCACTCTTGTCTCTATGTTCATTGCGTTTCCAATTTACTTATCGTTATACAATTGGCAAGACTCCAAGATTCTTTACTCATTTGGCATTTTTGTTGTTAGTATGATTTCCATTTTTATGAGGTTGTGATGATTTGTTAAGGGTTGTGATTCATTCATTGATTATTGATGGTTTGATGTTCTTTCATCGATTTCTTTTACACATTGGTTTCATGAAAAGACATTTGTGTTGTGGTAATACCCTTGGTATAAATCGTTTCATACAACACATAGTTCATATAATCAAACCCTTGGTGTGATTCCGATTTATTGCTTTTGTTTTGAAACTATGACTATTGCTCTCGCAAATGTTTGGTCCACTTACCATAGGTTTCATTTGTTGATTAAATGGCATGGTTTTTAACATATGCAATAGTAATATTTGAGTGGTTATATGCGCCAACGTTTGTACTGTGGAAATGACTATTTTGCATGGGCCGAAATAGCTCCACCACCTTTGCACGTTCTGTCATAAATGATTTACCCCTATCCTGGGTCACCCCTGGTGATTTTGGGTAAGCCTGTGAACATTATGCCCCTGCGTATACTCTGTTCGAACCCTAGCCCCTGCACCCTGCTCACCGTGTGTTGTTGTCTATGGCACCGGTG
Organism: Picea engelmannii; assembly: GCA_009831015.1. Classification (NCBI taxonomy): domain Eukaryota; kingdom Viridiplantae; phylum Streptophyta; class Pinopsida; order Pinales; family Pinaceae; genus Picea; species Picea engelmannii. The sequence goes on along the minus strand of ML829095.1, from coordinate 422 downwards.
GTCTGCATAGAGCCGAATGGTAGCCAAGCTCTATTTCTATTCGATAATGCCTGTAAGGATTTAGAAAATAATGGTTGGCTGGTGTTCATACAGAGGTTCAAGGGTTTCAACCATTCGGTTTCCCAACAAATCGACCTCACCTTTGATGGGTGCAGGGCTAAAATAGGCGACATACAACTTGAGATGAATGAGAAATTCATAAGCTCTGCTACAGGACTAGCAGATATAGGTGAAAGGAGGTTTAAAAACTCCAAAGTCGACGAGGTGTTGTGGCCTTTTCTATTCGTATCATGAAAGGTTGTGTCCTATGATAAAGGTATGCCTATTTCTACCCTCAAACCCAGGTGGCACGATCTTTTGATAATGGTTAAACAGTTTGTGACCTATGAAGGTTGGTATGGCTTGGTTTTTCTGTATCACCT
>ML829094.1:53585-64355 GCA_009831015.1 Picea engelmannii | reverse complement strand
AAGCATAAAGTAATGAGAAAGGACGTTGTATACCTTGGAATGATTGGATGAAATGATAGTATAAGTCAAAATGTAGGTGATGAAGGGTAAAATAATAGCAAAAAGTATGGGCAAAAAGGGTACAATATGTGGTCCTAACAGAGACCACTGGACATGAGTGTCTTGATTGCATTCATCAAGATAGGGGTGGATCTTCAAGGGAAGGCAGTTGAGGCCATGGGCGTGATGGGGAGTATCCTAGGACATGGGGCAGAGGATATCTCAGAGGTTGCTACATATTCATAATCTCATTGGGATGAGGGTGGATTGATTTCAACAGTTACCAGTAGGGCACACCACCAGTTAGTGGGGATTGGAAGTGATGAACTTCCAAATTTGACATGGGATCTAGGAGTCCATTTGGTCAATAGTTTGTTTATTCTTATGAGGATCCAAGAGTGGAGGGTCCAGTATGGATACTTTGAGAAGACAGTCATGATCAGAGTAGAGCAACGTCGACATGATGGTCCTTGTCAGAGACTAGCATGGGACCTTGGGATTATAGGACCAGACATTTCATTGACTGATGGATAAGAGCGGACGTTTGCAAGGGGGAGTCACTTTGATTTTCCATTGAGTTTTAGTATTGGGGAGAGCATGTCACTGACTGGTGTTTCTTTGAGGTCTTGTAGTACCTCACTATTGCAGCAACATGTTCAGTCGGTGGGGGTCATGTTGAGTTTGGTATGGTTTGGTAGGATAGACCCATTTCGGGTTGAGGCCATGTGTTATTTGCAGGAGAATCATGGTGTTGATATGTTACATAACTATACTCCACAGGGCATTGTAGTTGACATTCTGATATGGGATTCAGGGATTGGAGTGCTTGGTAGTTCAGCGTTTGATGGATTTGAGTTTCGAGTAGAGTGGTTACTCAGGGAGTTGACTGAGATTCCTCATCCATTGATCATTCTACTCATAAGGAGCATGTGGGTGTCATGTGTGGTGAGCACTTGGAGATACCACATATTGAGGGGAGTCTACCTTGTGTCACACAGATGGATATGGGACCCTGGTATCATATGTAGTTGGATTCAATTATTACTTGATGACAAGCAATATTCTGGCAGGGAGGACTATAATGTCCCCATTTTGGGACATTATAACTTTATAGAGTGCTATGCCTACTAGATTATCTAGATAGGGGTGAAAGAGAGTTCAAGAGATATTGAGGGGTTTTATTGGGCCCGACATGCATCGTTCATAATCAGATCCATTTCGCACAGCTTGGTTTTGGGTTCGTTGCGTTCCAACGATTTTCATAATTTTGAATTATTATGGGTCATATCTTGATTAATTTCACTAAGAAGGTCATAATGGGCATATTACTTGGAAAAACCTCTTAGTGTAATAGCTCATCGGAATCGGGAAGAAGAGCACTACACGATAAGATGATGAGAAGTGACTTTCAGTGGACGGAGAAGCCATAAGGATTAATAAATCACTTTTTAGAGGTAAAATGATTAAGTAAGTGATTAATTAAGTGATTTAATCAAGGAATAATAAAATAAAGTAAAAGTCACTTGGAGGGAAAAGGTCAACGATGAATTAGGGTTTTAGCAGTGAATTAGGGTTTTGGAAAGCTATAAGAGAAGAGTCAGCTTCATCATTATGTAGATTATGACTTGTCATTGAGGAGAGAGGCGCATCTCAGGAGAGATAGTTCAGTGGATTCCAGGAGGAAGACACCAGTTGGCTGATTTTGGTGTTGAGAGACACACCCTAGTCACCGGGAAGATCACACAGGTCTTCCATCTTTCTTCAACAGTAGTTATGCAGGGTCCAACAACAAGGGCAGACTTATCAAGGGTGAGGGCACATATCCCTAGGAGGTTCAGGGAATCAATTTGTCCCATCCAGGGAGAATTCTAAGATTTCCCTCCGACCCATTTGAGAGGAAGGCAAGGTGCATCTTTTGCCTGGTTCCTCACCAGATTCCGACGGAGGAATCATCTAGGGTGCATTTTCTAGACTTGGAAGTGCGACACTTTTGGCAGATACATTCAGGCTTCCCGAGCGAGCATCGGGCCATATTCAGGGAAACCCTTCCGACCCATTTCCCATTAGACCAAGGCGGTCATTTTGAGACACATCTCAGCCGATTCTGATGGTGGAATCACTAGGGTGCATTTTTCCAGTGAGAGAGGGGTGCATTCCCTTAGGGGGATCTAGCCGGGGTCAAAACCCATCAGCAGAGGGGTCTGACAGTTACCAGGACTGAGAACTAGATCATGGCGCACCATTTGGGATAGTTTCCAGGACATTCCGAGAGGTATAGCCACCAGGGAAAACTTTCCAGACTTCCAGCAGTTACCGTACGAGCTGCCATAGTTCCAGCTCATCCATTGATCCCACAATGCTCATCTATTATCGGGTATTATCATTTAGTTTTCTTACTGTATTCTGGCTAAGATCCTTTTGTCTTTTGATCTAACTGAGTGATTAATTTTATTTAGCTGCATTCGGCCTTTGTACTCTGCAAAGATATCATAATATAAACTTTGCAGTCCTTTGTCACATTTGTTATTTGTATGATCATTTATATGTTGTAAACGATTAATCCTACACACACATTAGCAGCGTTTCCTAGACTAGCCAAGTCAGGAACATTACACCCACAAGTAAGAAAAACCTCACTGAGAGACAACATTAAATGCAAATTTAAGAGAGATCTGTTGAAACACAGTTGAACAAAATTCACCAAATTGCTATTGATAATAAAAAGAAACAACTACGATACCAACTCGTAATTGAGAAAAATAATATGAGATTCAATTGAAGAAAGAAATCTCATATAATGAAGCTAAGCAAGCACATGTAAACTACAATTGATAAAAACCAACACATTTAACAACAACTTATATCCATTTTCAATGAAATAGTTGATAAGGTCAAAATAATGAAAAGAAGTTTGAATATTAGTCTTTGAAAATAAAAATCTAAAGACTAATAAATAACAAAACTTAAGAATAAGACCTGGAGCAAAGATGAAATATTATTTGAGAATATTTTAGGGAAAAGACAATCAGTATTTATATTATAGATCATTGGAAACCATATATTGAAAGCATTCAAAAATGTACTTACGAACACCAGTCTTGAAAAATAGAAGTTATTCATTGTATTTCATTACTATTTCTTTTCACAAAGCATTACACAATCCCCAAAAGCATGGGTAATATCATAAAATGATTTGATTCTAAGCAATAGAGGAGTGGCAAATATATGCGAGGTAAGGGTAAACCATAAAACCATATAATAAATGATCATACATAGGACTACTCGCACGATTTAGGGAGGTGGGATGTGTCAAAGAATAACCAGATATTCCATCATACCTGTGCAACGGGCTATGAAATATTTGAGTCATGATAGAGGCACAATACAGGGCAATTATCATCATTAGATAATATTGCATAGGGTTTGGTTGCTCACGAAATAATCATACAATTATGCCTCAGTGTGAATGTAATCAAACAAGAAATGTAAGGATGATAGATGACTTAAAATTTCAAGGGAGATGTACAGACAATTATTAAAGCTAGTTTCATACATGGGTTGGAAAGGCATTAAATGTCCTAGCGATGAGTGTTTCCCAAAATGATACCCCAAAAGACCTTGTTGACATCTTTTTCATTGACTCAATAGTTCAACACATTAATAAATATTAAGTTTTGAAACCTTGAATAATGTTAACGTGAAAAATATCAAAATCTTTGTAACTCCAATGCTTACAATGATTAATATATACAACCAAACTTCAATTGGAATATGTAACAATGTAAATCAACACTAAATAGAGAAAGATTGATATTATCATTTCAAGTTTAATAAAGTAGGTATAAATAGACAAACATGTTTAGACCACATATTAATGTTCCAGGAAATATGATAACCAGGTCAAGGTTTTAGTGTCGACAACATTTTGAAGCTGTAAGCGAAGTCAGATAAAAAATAACGTTGAAATTGATGCTTTCAGTCATGAAATTAAGAGGTATTATGATTAAATCATGTCGAAAAGAAAGCACATATAGAGAAAGAGTTATGTATGTTCGCCAAGTGAAAATTATATATATATATTCCCATAAAATTAGTCAAATTTTTCTAACTATAGGAGCACTAGACTCATAAAAGTGTACAATACAATTTGACCTTCGTGAGGTTTGTTGGATTAATGACCTTGCAATTGACAACAATAATTAAATTTAGCTTAGGCCTTATAAATGGAAACTATATACAAAGGAATGGCCTTCATTTTGATTACCAAAATGAAATGGATTTGTTAGGAGGACAACAGGGGTCAAAGTATAAGTCAGAGAAAACACAAAAGAAGAAAGAAAGCAGTGGTTCAACGCTAAAGAAGGAAGAACAACAATTAGGCATGTAAAAGAAAAATGCTGACACAAAAGAAGGAAAAGAAGCATGCTGACGAAAAAGAAGAAAAACAACTAGTACACTTTAGGATTTTGGGACAAACTATTAGGGTTACTGGAGAATAGGCTAGGAAGGAGAGAGAGTCTATGTCTAAAGGTTTAGGGGAGATTTTGCAGAGAGAGGATTTCATTGCAGAGTGGCTAGGCAGGATGGGGAATGATTTCATGATGTATCTATTGTAGCACAGTGCGCAAGATTGAGATGATTGCATGAAGAAAAATAAAGAAGCCAACCATTGTGGATGTAGCCCAAGGATTGGGTGAACTACGTTAAATTTTGTGTCTGAACGTGTCATTTTATGTGATTGTTCATGGATGGTCTATTTATGCATGATTAGATCTAGATTTGTGTGTTATACGAATGATGCATAGTAATTATAAATGTTCCAATGAATGGTCTATGTCGTAGTCTGTGTTAAAATGGTGTTGTATACTTGATTTTACCAATTAATCAAGGGATAAGAGACACAAAATATTATGCACGGGGTATATAAGTATCAATGAACATGTTGATGCCCTCACATCCCCTCATCCCTGCAGAAATTGGGTTCTTGCAGTCCCAGTAGATACCTTGGGTGAGACTTCACTTGCATGCAAGTGATTCCAGAAGGGACAGTATTTGAAGGGTTTTGTTGGTTAGATAACTTGAACCTAGGGTCTTATAACCACGTGCTAACAAATTGTTCTATTGCCGAGACTCAAAATCTGTAATTGAGGGAATGTTTTGGAGGTCGAATAAGAAAGAGATCATCAAATGGATGGAAAGGAAGGAACGAGAATTTTCCTGAGAAGAGAATAGAAACCCTTGAATGAGTGACGAATAATGGTTGCAAAGGTATGTGTTCATAGAGCTGCATGAGATTTTATTTGGTGAATTTTTTATTGTTTTGACTGAATGGTTAGAAATATTAGTGGAGAATACCAGAAGATATCGTATTGTAGCACTGAGGAAATGGACCCTTGAGTTGATAAGACAATTTAATTATGTAAGAAATATTACTTCGTGCATCATTGATTTCTGATTGAATAACATATTGGGGGTTATATTACGAAATTTGTAGTGGATTGTACCCAGTCCTATAGTGTTGCAGAAAGGGATTTCTTCAAGGGTCTGCACGGAAGGTTTATGAAAGCATTGGGTACCTATATAAAGATATTGTTGTGTGATAAGTGTGTGATGACTATGGATTTTGATTGCTAATGGGCTTCGTGCACATAGGGGAATTGGGGGTTGACCAGGGGATAGTCTCAAGGTAGGAAATAATGAAGGAAGAAATGAAGAAGGAAGGGATGGACTAATGATGGAGAGAAACGAGGAAGGGATATCAAAAGAAGAAGACGAGTTTGGAGTAATGCGCAGTGGAAGAAGTTACAAGAGGTTGAAGTTTGGGGCTGAGAAAGGAGAGTCGTGCAATGAGTATGAGAGGAGAGAACCTTGTGCAATAGTCTAGATCATAGAAATAATGCACACTGAAGGAGAGGAAGATGATTCTCAATTGATTCATATAATAGAAGAGTCGTTAATTCATCCTCAGACTAGATCCTGTGTCGATTCCATGACCTTATGTGCATTACCTAGATATGAGATAATATTTGAAGATTTGTCAAAAGAACTTATAGTTAGTGGAAGAAGTCATAATAATGGTAGCCATAGTAGTGGAAGAAGTGCATCAAGTTAGAGTCAGTCAACTATACCAAGGGGAGTTACTACACAAAACACCATGGCAGGGTTAGACAACACATTGAGAATGCCTAAGTTCCAGGGAGTTGGGTCGAAGGACCTAGGACAACATATGGTTGTATGCGAAACAATTTGGGTTGCGAAGAATGTCTAGGATGAGTCCATAAAGATTGTGCAATTGGAAACAACGCTTAGAGGATGCACATTAGTATGGTACATGAAACTACAGAGTACCACACCAATAGGTCAAATAAAGACAATGTAAGAAATCAGACAAGCATTATTGAAAGTTCAAGAAGATGAAATATGAGTCACAGTACATCACATAATTGAAGGAAATCAAACAAGTGCAGATTGAGTCAGTTTGGGACTACGATCAAAGGTTTAAGGACTTAATGAGTAGATTGATATTTTGGATTCCTCATCAACTACACAGAGAATGGTTTATTATAAGACTATTTACGCACATTCATTGCTCGTTGATACAACAAAAGGTTGCGTTGTAGCTTGAATATTTAGAGATTGCAATGAAACTGGAAGCGTCTCTAGTAGGAGATGGTGGGGCGATGACTCAATTCCAGACATAGTTCGTTGCCTTGATAATTCAATTGGAAGAATTGACGAAAGGAAAGGAGAAGTGGGAACAAATCTAGTGTACCAACTATAGGACTGAAGGCCACCATAAGGACAAATGCCTCGCTTTTGAGCATTATTTGGCAGTTGGAGCATTGAATCCATTACCAGGAGGAGGGTACTATGAAATATGTAAAAAATGGGGCCATCGACCACCTGATTTTCCATTGCTGCAGAAATACCAGAGTACGCTAAGGAATTTATTTTGTAACTTTTGCAAGTCAGTCGGGAACAAAGAGAAGGATTTCCACACATTCGATTTGATGAGAGAGCGCACTTCAGAAATATATATGATTCATGAGGAGAATGTTGTGACAGAAGGAGGTGATCCACAATATCATAATCAGAGAGGATTTAATCCATGAAGTCGAAGAGGATTTGGTAGAGGTTGAGACAGATATAATCTTGGCAGAGGAGGTAGAGGACCAATAATACACTACAATTGTAATCAACTGAGGAACTTATCTCTCGACTGCTTGAATCCTTGTACAACCTACACATATTGTAGAGCATTGTATCATGCAACAAAAGAATGTTCTCAACTACTTGCGAAGTGGCATACAAGAGGGAATCATAATCCAAATTAGAACATACAAAAGATATCAACTGATAAATGCAATGGATCTAGAATAGCAGTTGTCACACACGGGGGAGATAGAATAGGGGCTGATGTGACAAATGGAGGGAGGCAAGTTGAGAAATGGGTGAGGAAATCAACAGGACCTATGCCGACATTTGACCCTCAGCAATAAAATGAGACGTATCAGAGGACAAGAAAAGTGATACTAGGACCAGATTGTGTAGCATCAACATCATATGCACCTCTTGTGGTTGACAAGCCTCCGATATATGATTGTACTATACCAAAAAATCCTCTTGAGAAGGTAATTACTCTTAAGAGAGTTTCTGAGAACTTATGTAGAATTGATGAAAGATGAAACCATGTTGAATTTATTATGTGAAATGATTGATCATTACGCACAAGAAAGAGAAATTCCTACCGCACAGAGGGTAGTGAATCATGTATTGTGCGAAAGGACCAAAGAGATTTTATACTATGTGTGCATATTGGGGAATATGATGTGGACAATGCCATTTTAGACTTAGGTTCCAATGTAAATGTGTTACCAAAGAAATCATGGGAAATGATGGGGAAAACCAAGTTAATTTGATCTCCCATCCAGTTAATATTAACATACCAACAAAAGATAGTACCAATTGACCAATTGATATGGATACATGTGAATATAGATGGGGTGTGAAATATAGCAGACTTTGAAGTCATCGAAATCGTGGATGCTAGTTATCCATATCTAGCACTAATGGGGTTAGAATGAACCTTTGGCAATTAGGCAATTATTAATTTGAAGAGGATGAAAATGATATTTGAGGTAAGAGACTTAAAATTTACCGCGTCATTGGATCCGACAGAAGGAACGAGGTACATAGAGCCAGTGAAAGGGAATGAAATTGACAACTTGTATAGTATGACTGCGTGAATGGATGATTGTGTTAAGCCCATTGCAGATGGTGCACTAAGTTGGAGAAGCATTAGCTCATGTGCATCGGACTTGGAGGAAGGTATAGAACATTGGCAGCAGAGGATGCACAAAGTTTCCACCAGACGATGTGCTCACATTACTTAATTGTTGCACTGGATTGGAACGAAGCTATGTGACCCACCCAAGTATGATGGTTTGACTGATAAAAAATCTTTCGTATAGGCATTTGAGTTGCATATACTCAAACAACAAACAATGTTGGCATTAGATGTTGTCTTAAAGGCCACTCCAACCAGATGGTGGGTTGCACACAAAAAAGGAATAGAAGACTAGCAACAGTGTAGAATATTGATGCAAGTTAGATTCGGTACCGAGGTGGAGTATATTGTGTAGAAGTATACATGGGTAGGTTATCCAACATATCATGTGAGCAGTGTAAAAACATATGGAGATCGATACCGAAGAAGGAATGGACGCACAAGTTTATACATACATTGGATACAATTCCTAAGAACTAGTACCTAGAACTAGAAATGTACAGAGAAACAATGAATAGGGACCAACTAATTCAAAAGTTTAAGGTAACATTTACGTTTGAACATAAATATACATTGCTAGATGCATCTTTGCAAGACATTAGAACTAATATATTTTTAGAAGAAGGGCCAATGGAGGTAGTACCTATGTGTAGTGCGCACAGAGCTTCTATGATTGTTCATGAATATCTGGAATGTTATAATGTTACTAAAGAAGAACAAGATGAGGAAGATCTAAGGAATATACAAGTACCTAAAACTGAGGGGGAACACATAGTAGAAGGATCATAGCTTGAATATGTTGTGTATGCACAACCACTAAAGACACATAAGGTAAATATTGGGACAAAATAAAATCCAAAGTTTGCGCAGATAGGTGATTACTTGAATGATGAAACTATGGAAAAGATTGCACATTTGTTGCGCGATTATCATGATCTATTCCCAACTACATTCTCAGAAATGAAAGGGATGGCTCTGGAGTTAGGAGAAATGAAATCCCTTTGCAACCATGTGCTAAGCAAGTAAGACAACGACCTTATATACTAAATCTGGAATATAAAGAGAATGTAAATGCAGAGATAGACCAAATGTTAGAAGCCAAAATCATGGAACCAGTCGTGGAGTCAAAATGGATAAGTCCAATGGTAGTGCAAGATAAAAAAAAATAGGGAGAATCAGGATTTGTGTAGATCTAGGGAAGCTAAATGATGCATGTCTGCATGATCCATTTCCAACACCTTTTATAGATGAAGTGCTAGAGAATGTAGGAGGGTAGGAGGCCTATTCTTTCATAGATAGATTTTCAGGATATCACTAGATTGAGATTGCACAGGAAGACATACATAATACTACCTTTGCAACAGAGTGGGGAAGCTATGAGTACATAGTAATTCCTTTTGGGTTGAAGAATGCATTTGCAATTTTTTCAAGATAGTTGTCATAGCTTTCAAGGATTTTATTCATAAGTTCCTTGAAGTTTACTTAAATGATTAGACTGTGTTTAGTCTACTGAAAGATCACATAGAAATACCCAGGTTAATGTTGGATAGGTGTAGACAATGTCAAATTTCACTGAATTTGAAGAAATGTGTTTTTTGCCTGCCTTTTGGAATTTTTTGGGGCCATGTGGTATGTAAGGAGGGCTTATTAGTGGATTCTATAAAGGGCTTATTAGTGGATTCTGCAAAGGTTGCAGTGATTTTGGACTTACAACCACCCACATCAGTCAGCGAAAGTCTACACAGGTGTAGATACCCTACCCCCCTGTGTATTTGATCATGTGACATCTAAACGACATATTCTTAACCATTAGGCCCACTCAAGTTGTTATATCAATTCAATATTTCAAAAGTATAATTTATTGCAATGCAATCACAATGAAATGTTTTTTACAACTTAATATGTATTTACATAAGAAAAACATATAATTAAAAAAAATATTAACATAGAGTTTATATGTGACATTAAAAATAAGATTAATAATAAAAATAATATTTCAAATAATAAATCCTAAGTCAATATAGATATACCCAAATTTAACCTCAGCTTCAAATATAGTTGATAAATCTGCCGTTGAGATATACAATCATTGATTCCTTTTGATTAATAAAAATAAACGTCATAACTAGGATGCATTCACCGAACCTTCTTGAGCACATCGTGTCCCATCACATTCTTCAAATATCAAAACACCAATAGCTATTAAATTTTTTTGTTCAGATCCCAGCAGTTTCCTTCATCTCTTGAAAACAATGAGCGAAGCAATGCGAGAGCAGGCCTGCATCTACATATCCTTTTGCAGCTGTGACCTGCACCCTCAAGCTACCCATGTAGCTTATACTCGTCACAAGAAGCGCCTGCCGTGTTCCAATCGATTTCTTCAATGAAAATCACAATTTTTATGATGCATTGATTTACACATAAAGTAAAAGAGAAGGTAGCAT
>ML829094.1:37208-51859 GCA_009831015.1 Picea engelmannii | reverse complement strand
GCTTGCTTGGCGTGAGAGACATCGATGGGCTGGTCGAACTCACAGATGGCATGCACACACGGTGAAAATTCTACAGTGTTGAGAATGTAACCCGTCGGACTTACAGGAGGTGTTGATTGGCAATTCATCGCCTCATAATCCGCTTCTGATTCCCCGTGAAATCCCATGGCCACCGGCTGAAATGAATTGCGCGGATGAACACGACTGAATGTGGAAAAAGAAACGGAGCAACGTGCAATCTCAGCGCCAAGCGTAGGCAGAAATGAAGTCGATCGATGAATTTTATAGGGTTATTGGATGGAAGTTAATTGTTGCTGGTGTTATCGCACTGTGCAGAGCTAATGGGCATTGAACTTCCACAGTGGGATCCTGGGACCAAGTTTATGGTGTACGTACTATACTGGTGACACTGATGGTACTATGAATAGAGATATGGATCGTGAGCTGGGGCATAAAATAAACAATTTTACAATTACACCACCCTGCATTTCGCCATTAATACATTCAAGTATAACCCAACTAACTAATAAATCACCAAAATTATTTGCAAAATATCAATAGTTGCAATTAGGTCCCAACAATATGTATATGGATTAGGTGTGTCACAATATGTATATGGATTAGGTGTATGATTTAGGTGTGTTATTTATGTTTGTGAATTAGGTGTGTTACTTAGTTGGGGGATAGGTATGTCATCTTTGTGTCTGGGTTAGGTGTATAGTGAATTTTGTCTTTTATAGTTGTGGGTTAGATGTGTCATTTGTAAATTGTGTAGATAATTTAGTGTATCAAATATATCTATGTCACAAGTTCAAATCGATATGGGTAGGGTATGTATAATTATTTTCTTAGACTTTAGCAGTTAAATTGTTGCAGAGCAATTTGGTGTTTGGCTTGGCCGTGACCTTAAAAATAGATTATTGTTATTATTTAAAATAGATTATTGTTATTATTTTAGGTGTGTCTCTTATGATTGCCATCTATTGTTTGTGCACTAGATGCACACTTTATGTGTGTCATTTATGTGTTTGGGTTAGGTGTGTTAATTTTGTGCATTGTCTATGTGGATCATTTATGTGTGGGGGTTAGGTGTGTTGTTTATGTGTATGTGTGTGTGTGTTAGGGGATTTCTTAGGTGTCTTTCTTACATATATGGGTTAGATACATCAATTTACATTGATTCTTTGTGTCACTTTTGTGTGTGGTGTAGGTAGATCATTCATGCGAGTCACTTATATTTGTGGGTTAGGTGTCTCTAATGTGTGGGTGAGTGCACGAAGTTGGTGGCCAAAAAAGTGGCAAGGGGTCAGCAGGAATGCGTGCACATTCTCAAGGACACACACATGTTCCTAACCATGTAGGTTTGGAAGTGCCTGAACCTCCACTCAGCTTGCCACATAGGTTTAGTGGCAAGAACGTGTACGCGTTCCTTTGCTAAACTTTTTTTAAAGGGTCGCGGGCACAATTTTTGCTCATTTGCACAAATTGTGCTCGTGTTTTTACTCTCATTGAGCAAGTAGAGAGGAGCAGCAAGGTGAGGATCTTGCCACCGTGTCCCAATCTAGCCAGGTATGTTTGATGTTTGATTTATTTTATTTTGCTCTCAATTTAGTCTTTTGCTCCCAAGAATCTAAATTAAATAAATTTGTAGTTTTCTATTATAATTAAAAAACCAACCTAATTTATATGTGACAACTTAATAAACTGCAACATATATAATAGAATGGAACCAGGAGACAATGTAAATTGCTCAGAAGAAAACCAATGAGAGAAAAACCCCAAACCACCACAACCACCCAATGTAAATAGTCAAATTGATGAGGGGTCAGTCATATTAAGAACCCTTGAGGAACAATTAAGGGACACTAGAGAGCCTAACACAGTCTCCCTAGCCACTTCTTTGGACATCATTGTGAAGTCCATTGCAAGTGCCCAAGGGAAATTGACCTCCATTTATGATTATAGGGMAAGAATGTATGAATACTATAGCAGTTGTTTGGAAAGAAACCAAGTCAGAGACTTGGGAATTTGAAAACAACAAATATTGAYGAGTTTTAGGGATCCTAGAAATGGACAAGAACTAACATTGACTAAGAAACTCATCTCCATTGATTGGTGCATCCATCCCCAGATTAGTCAAAACTGGATGGATAGGTGGTATATGGTATTTGATAAACCTCCCTGCAATAACATGGAGTTGCCCTTATATTTTCTGAGAAAATTATGGGCTAAGTTTATTTTGGGTAAGCATGTCAACTACTTTGACACAAGTGATTTTCATGAGGTGGGTCGAGGGTCTGCATAAGACCGAGAACATGCCAGGAGCGATCCCATGTTAGGTCCTCGTCCCCCCAGGCAAAGGCCTGACCCCCTACCCAGCATCATCTTATTGCAAAGAGCTTGCAACAGTTACAGCTAGCCATTTCATCATTGACTCGTATCCTAGTGCAACATAGTAGCTTTGTTTCACTATCTCGGCAAGAGGTTCCTTCTAGTGACATTGATAGAGGGGTTGGAGCTTCAACATGCACAATAGAGTACAATGAGGAGAGGGCACATGGACATAAAAGTCATCCATGTGAACCTCACAGATGCTCGAGTTGCGGACAAAGATGATATGGGCCTATAGATCCCAGTGGACATCATAGCTTCATGGAGGAGGTTAGTATCTGTTGGCATGTTTTATAGGAATAGTGTGCTTTCCATTGATGGAAAGAACAACAACGACGATGGAAAATAGGAAAGCAACGATGAGATTTCGAAGATTCGAACTTCGAAAGATATGCAAGGAGTGCATAGATCCACAATTCGACTAAGTGTCGAAGTGACTCTTTAAGGAGTCAAAGGAATAGACGGTGAGAAAGATCAGGAGGAAGAGTGATAGTGGTCGTTGGATCACCCATCCAGAGGACCAACAACCATTCGATCAAATCAAGGTGCATGAGCCTTAGCGCTTTGCGCATACAGGACAGAGAACTTACCAAAGTTCTGAAGTCCTGAAGTAGTTTGGGACCGTCCATCGTCAAGGAGGACAGGTGGCGTAAGATCCACAACTACGGAAGTTTGTGGATCAAAAGGAGGTGAAATAGCCGAAGTAATTTGAGACCGTTCATCACCAGGAGGAGAATTTGGATCGTTGATCGTCAAGAGATACGTGTCAGCAGATCGTGAGTTCAGAAGGGAGCAAAGTTTGAGATTTGAAATCCACGAAGTCTGGAGAGCCGGAGAGCTAGAGTAAATTTCAACTGTTAGATCCAGAGGGATACATGGTGACAAATCATGAGCTCCGGAGAAATCACTTCGAGAGTTTCAGTTTGAGATTTGAAATTCCCGAAGCCCAGAGAGCCAAAACAAATTCTCAACTGTTGGATCATCCAAAGTAGATCTCAGTCGTCAGATCGTCCGAAGAAGATCTCAAGCGTTAGATCGTCCGAAGTGAATCTGGACCGTCGGACCCAGAAGAGATGTAGCATAAACCTGTGGACCCCGGGTAAAGTCCTGGAGTAATTCACAGTGGTTGATCCGAGAGTGTCACACACCCACTACGGAAACTAAGATTTTCCTTTTCTTTTTGTCTTTTCTTCGAGGGACAGAATCCATGAATTTCTATGGGGCCTAGCGTAGACATTCCCTTCACTTATCCTCCTCCATTTGATCGTTGGCTATGACCACAGGCCTTACCAAAAAGGTGCTTCCGGCTTTCGCAATTCGGGGAATCGCGATGCAATCATTCCCCTGTTCTTTGTCTTTCAAAATGCCGAAACTCGAAAGGGTCTAATAGATCCTTAGCTCCTCCCTTGGGTCGCTTGCCATACAACTGATCCTATGACCTGGTGCTATTCCTCTAAATGCTTTTGGGGTTTCGCGTTTCGTGGAATCGCGATGCAAGTGTTCCTCCTTTCCCTTTTTAATCCCCGGGACTCGAAAGCCTGGTATCATCCAGATCTACGATCCAGATCGTCGGCTTGATCAACGACCTAGATTAAATCCCGGCATTCTACCTTTCAAGATTTCTGGCGGGGTCTTCACTCCTATTCCTCCAATGTCCAGAACCCTAGTGGATTTAGACCTTCCCCACGCGTCCTGTACAAATGGAGGGTCCAGATTCTTTCGGGACTCGAAATGTCGATTCCCGAGTTTTGACCCTTGATTAACTACTAGCACCTACCTCCTCCTTCTACCACATGACTCTGCCCTGTGACCTAGGGCTCATCCACAGAGCGCGTCGGGGTTTCGGGTACCGGGATTTTGCGACTTGCGAAAACGAGGGGTCTTACCCTTTGGTTTCCCGGGTGCCGAAACATCAAAACCTATTCACGCTAAACTGACTCATCCACAAAGCGCATCAGGTTTTCGGGTACCGGGATTTCGCGACTTGCGAAAACGAGGGGTCTTACCCTTTGGTTTCCCGGGTGCCGAAATGCGGAAACCTATTCATGCTAAACTGACTCATCCACAGAGCGCATCGGGGTTTCAGTACTGGAATTTTGTGACTTGTGAAAATTAGGGGTCTTACCCTTTGGTTTCCCGGGTGCCGAAACGCCGAAACCTATTCACATTAAACCGTCTCATCCACAGAGCGCATCGAGGTTTCGGGTACCAGGATTTCGCGACTTGTGAAAACGAGGGGTCTTACCCTTTGGTTTCCCGGGTGCCGAAATGTCGAAACCTATTCACACTAAACCGGCTCATCCACAGAGCGCATCGGGGTTTCGGGTACCGGGATTTCGCGACTTGCGAAAACGAGGGGTCTTACCCTTTGGTTTCCTGGGTGTCGAAGCGCCAAAACCTATTCACGCTAAACCGACTCATCCACAGAGCGCATCGAGGTTTCAGGTACCAGGATTTCACGACTTGCGAAAACAAGGGGTCTTGCCCTTTGGTCTCTCGGGTGCCGAAACAACGAAACCTAAGAGAACTACTCTTTCTTGTACAAGGTTTCTAGACTCCGATCACATGATCCTTCAGAGGGTTCTTGGGTAATCATCCCTAGGCTTGGTGACCTGACTGAAAATCCTTCCTAATTCGTTAAGCTATGAACTCTGTGACAGGGGTAAAGTAAACTCGTGGGTTTACTATAACGGTAGTATTTTCAAGGAACTCACTCCGGCTCTGGAATGCGAGGAAACTTCCTGGAAGGAGGTGCCTTCGGGAAATCAAACCAGGACATAGCGTGAGTCAAGCAAATGGAACAAATCTCAAGGGAATGGACTCGTAATCTGAACTTATTCATTCTATACATAAACCAATTATGGTCATATAAGTATAAGAATGAATCCATTATTTCTGATCAAAACACCAGGCAAACAATTCTATATAGAAACCATTTATGAGTGTACAAACATGAGCATACATCCAGGATATTCAATTCAAGATACAAGATATAAAGACTTATCAGAAACACCAAGTGTAACGTAACTGCTGAGAGGGGTGCTTGTTTCCACCCAATCGTAGGCTCAATGACTCCAAACGGATTTACCACTAGCCACCCCCGAGCTAGACCACGATGCTTGGAGATTCAGTCTCCTACTTCCAGTTCAACAGAAGTCAAGGACAAATGTTACTCTCCTTCTCCTCTGTTCAGAACTCCTTTTATTTCCTGAGTTACTCCCCAGTTCTCTTCTGTGATCCCCGTCGCACGTGTTCTCTTCTCCCTTCTCTACCCTTACCACACTTCCTCTCTTTCCTTTTCTCTGCAAGATTGTGTGTGGCATGAATTTCCCCATCCGTGGTCAGGTCTGGGAGCTGTTACGGATGGGTGGTTCACGCCCATCCCCTCATTAACTCTTGAGGAGCCTCCCCACCTACCAATCTGACGGGAAATCCATTCCAGGGTCAGAGAGTTGCTTTGGTCTTTGAGCAAGTAAAAACCAGTACGGTACTGGCTCGGTGGAAGTTAATGCAATCATTCCAGGTCCCTTCCACCACCCCTCATTATCCATCGTGGTCTCTTTTAGCACATCCCCCTCCCAGCAGTCATGCAACACATAATCAAAAGATAATTTACATTCATCGACCTTTTATACAAAGGTCTGTCAAATCAAACATTCACATCTTTGAGTTTGCCATAGTTCTTGGCCAATATAGTTATTTTTACAGACTGGGGAAACAAGGTGTTACAGAGAGGGACATGGGTCAGTGGATTGTCAACTCTAGAAAAATGTGATAGAGATAAAGTTGAGATTTGATATCTTAGAAGTCCGGAGACCCGAAGGAGATCTCGACCATTGATCAAGAAAGGGGACACAGGACCGTTGATCTACTTGAAAGATCAAATTCTTGAAGAAGAGGTAGAGTTGTCAATTGAGAAGGATAGGTGTCCACGGATCATCAACTCCGGAAGATTGACATACAGAGGAAAGCAGGGTTTGAGAGTTGAAATTCTCGAAGCTCGGATCACGAAATAAATCACAATCCCTTTGGTCGTGCCCACAATCGCATGGTCACATGAGATCATCACCCAAGGACACATCATCAGAAGATAGGGGAAGGAGCTAGCGCTGCTAGGCTCCACTTCGAAGGGTACGCAATTGAAAATTCAAAATACCTCTGCGTGTATAATCCAACTACACATATCAAACAAGATCTGATCGAAGGGTTGTTGTTTCACTTCGTGGTTTCTTGATCAGTTACACTAACTGAATCATTGTTCTTGAGCATTGGAATCATGGTTCTTGAGTGTTTTGAGATTCTCGACTTGGGCATTGGATATTTGGAGTGTAATGGATGATGAGAGCATGAATAAAAGGAAGATGTCGTGACAGAGGTAGGTAGTTGTTTCTCTGTAAAATAAGTTGAACTGTATGTAATGAAAAAAAAACATGAATAGAGTGTGAAAATGCATAGATGAGGAACATAAGCTGGACAGAGAAGAAATGGTGAAAAGAGAAGACTGTACAAGAACCTAAGAGTATGATAAGAATGGAGGAAGAGCAGATGGAAAGAGACAACAAGTGGAGCCAAGCATGAATAGACAGAAACAACGCAGAATTGCAGAACATAGATGAAGTGGTAAGCATTGAAATGTTTGTATTGTTGTAAGGTATTATTCAAGTAAAGATTTATAATCAGGGTGGTAGGGTGGTGCTAGGGAGGACTGTGGTCCTCTGTTATTCAAGTTGGTGCTTGAATACTGGGAGTTGTAGCTTCCATCTAGTTGTGGCTAGAAAACATGGTGGTAGGTTGGTGCTAAGGAAAACAAAGAGTTTTTTGTGTACAAGTTGGTGCTTGTATAAGTGGAAGTAGGTGCTTCCATCTAGTTAGTGTTAGAGATCATAAGGAGAAAACATGATTCTTTCTAGTGGGTGTTAGAGAATCTTGAGGGTTGGTGCTCTCTACAAATTGCATCTTGTTAAAGAAGAGGTTGTAGCCTCATTTTGAGTTGGTGCTCAAAGATTGATGATGTACAGAACATTAAAGATTGCCTATCAATATAAGAAGAAGAGGTTTTCTCCCTTTATGGGTTTCCTCATGAATATTGGTCTCTGCGTTTATCATATGTGTGAGTGATGTTTATTATTTCTGTTGTTCATGTCTTACATAATCATGATAATCACTTGGTGAAGATTAATAATATTTTAATAGGCATAAGATTGTTTAAGCACAGTAACAACTGATTAACCCCCCCTCTCAGTTATCTTAGTTATTTCAACAATAGGTATCAGAGAAGGTTCCTTTTAGCTAAAGGTAGATCAATAAGATTAAACATGACAAGTCATGAAGGAACTTCAACCAATAAGACTCCTTTGTTTGATGGAAACAATTTTTCTTTCTAGAAGGTTAGAATGAGAGCATACATTATGGCCCTAGGTGTTGATGTTTGGGATGTTGTAGAGACTGGATATACAAAACATGCATGTTGTGCTAGCTTCCAAAGATGATAAGTTATAATTTAGCTTCAATGCAAAGGCAATGAATGCTATCTTGAGTGGGCTTGCTGAAGTTGAATTTGTAAAGGTAATGCATCTTGATTCTGCCAAAGAGATGTGGGATAAACTCATTAGCAGTTATGAAGGAAATGAGAAAGTAAAAGATGTCAAACTTCAGACATACAGATTGAAATTTGAACAACTAAAGATGAATGAGGATGAAACAATTAGTAAATATTTCTTAAGAGTTGAGGATCTTGTGAATGTCATGAAGGGTCTTGGTGATAAGATTGAAGACTCATTTTTAGTTTAGAAGATTTTAAGATCTCTGCCTAATAGATTTAATGCAAAAGTTTCTGCAATAGAAGAACTGAATGATCTTAAGATTTTGTATATTGATCAACTCCTATGAACTCTAACTACTTATGCAATGAGGATTAGTAAATATAAATCCACCACTAGAGAAGCATTTTTAAAGCAGACAAGAATATTGATTCAGACTTAGATGATATTGAGGAAAACATTGTGAGAAGGTTAAAGAAAGGATTAGGCAAATACCAAGGCAAGTTGCCATTTAAATGTTTCAACTGTGGTAATATAGGTCATTTTTTCATCTAAGTGTCCTCACAAGAAAAAGGACCAGAACTCTGATGATGAAAAGAAATACAAATTTAAGAAATATAGTAAAAAGAAAAGTTTGTGTGCAAACAATGACGACTCCTCAGAAGACATAGATAGCGTTTCATCTTGTGAAGATAAAGTGAATGATTTTATGCTTATGGCTATGGGAGATATTGATGATGAAAACACAGGAGGTGACATGGATGAAGAAGAAGTTGTGGTTGATATGGAAGGTGAATTAATCAGTGCTTTGGAAGAAATTGACAGACTCGGATTTAAGAAGAGAAAACAAAAACAATTATTGATGCAGTTTGAAAAGAATGGTAAAGAACCATGTGAAGATTTTCTTTTGTTAAAAGTAGAATTAGAAGAAGCAAAGAAAATAGAAGATATTCTAAAACAACAATTAGTAGCGAAAAAGGTAAGATGTGAAGCTCTGGAAGCTGAAGTAGTGGCTGTCGGAAAAGATCTAGAGAAATTTCAGGCCTTATACCATCAGAATCTGACAAGCATTAAAGCCTCAGAAGGATTATCCAACATTCTGAATCAGCAAAGGAAACCAAATTTGAAAACTGGTTTGGGTTATGAAGAAGGATCAAGTAGTGGTCAGCCAAGCAACAAAGAATCCATCAAGTTTGTCAAATCTACAATCATTGACAACAACAAATCTACAGAAACAAAGGAAGATAATCAGTTGCCAAGGAGGAGTGAAAGAAAAACTACTAGAATTGAATCTGTAGAATAAATAAATAACACAAACACACCCTCTTATCAAAAAAATCACTAGCATGGAAGAAATCAACCTGCTCAAAGAAGACAACCATTTTCCAGGTACAAGGGATTTTTCTATGGATATTGTTTTTTCTGTTATAACTTTGGTCACAAAGCTATAAATTGTTCTTTAAGATTTAGATATGAGCAATCAAGACACTCAAGGAATAAATATCTGCCACAACAAAGAATGAGACAACCAAGTAACAAACAACTAAAGACTACAAATCATGTGATGGCTGGGAAAAAGACACAGGTTAAGCATAACAATCATTACGATCTTTTATTCAATGAACTAGAATGTTGCACCTGCCATAATTATGGACATAAAGCTGGAGACTGTCGCTTAAGGAACTACAAGCCAGATTTGAATCCCTTTGCAGAAAATGTTAAGGTTTGGAAGAACAAAGAAAATCACAAGTATGGATTAGTGTTGTCAGCTCAAAGACAAAAGAACCCCTGGTATATTGACAGTGGATGTTCCAAACATATGACTGGAGACAAAAGTAAGTTTTTGTCTCTAAGTGAAAGAAAATCAGGAAATGTAACTTTTGGAAATGATGCACCAGGAAAAATCAAGGGTAAAGGAATTGTAAGTCTAAGTAATGGCAAAGGGAAACCTCAAGATGTGTTGTTTGTAGATGGTCTGAAACATAATCTGCTTAGTGTCAGTCAAGTTTATGATAGAGGATGTAAATTTTTTTTCACTTCTAAAGATTGTGAAATACAATCTGTGAATTCAGGACAGTTGATTTCAAAAGGCATAAGAACAAAAAACAATGTCTATGTTTTGAAAGAAGAAAAAGAAGAATGTCACTTAAGCAAGTATGATGAAAGTTGGTTATGGCATAGGAGACTTGGACACCTAAATTTTGATCATCTAATCAAACTTAGAAACAGTGGGGCAATAAAAGACCTTCCAAAAATATCGAAGCCATATGATTCTGTATGCAAACCTTGCCAAATAGGAAAGCTTACTCGGACAAAGTTTAAATCTAAGAACTTTGCATCAACAGAGAAACCTCTTTAGTTAGTTCATATGGATTTATGTGGACCATCAAGGGAGGAAGGTACAGGAAAATAAAATTACTTCATGTTGACTATTGACGATTATTCTAGACTTACATGGGTTGCCTTTCTTAAAGACAAATCTGAAGAATTTGAAAAATTTAAAGTGTTTAAGGCTCTGACTGAGAATCAAAGAGGAAAAATATTGAAGGCAGTAAGGTCTGATAGAGGAGGAGAGTTTAGTTCAAGGGACTTCAAAGAGTTTTGTGATAAACATGGGATCAAAAGAGAGTATACTATTCCAAGGACTCGACAACAAAATTGAGTAATTGAGAGACATAATAGATTAGTTCAGCAGATGACAAGATCAATGATGAATGAAAGGAATATTGCTCAGACATATTGGGTAGAAGAAATTCATACAGTTGTACACATTCTTAACAAAGATCATCTCAGGCCACAAAGTGACAAGACTCCTTATGAACTATGGTTTGGAAGACCTGCTTCAATCAAGCATTTTAAAGTCTTTGGGAGTAAGTGTTACATCAAGAATAATAATGAAAATCTTGGAAAATATGATGACAGGGTTGATGAAGGTATCTTCTTAGGATATTCTACAAACAGTAAAGGATACAGATTCTCTAATAAGAGGCTGCATAAATTGGTTGATTGTATTGACATAAAAGTTGATGAAGAAATCTTAGTACGAGATGTAAGCTGTGTTGAATCAACGACAAAGGATATAGTTGAAGTTGAAGATGAATAGGTCCAAGAATCAGAAATAGAAGACTCTGAGTCAGATGAAGATACAAATACCGAGGCAGACTCATCGATCAACATCAAATCTTTCCTCCAGAATTACTCAACAGAATCATCCTACAAGTCAGATAATTGGTGAGAAAGACAAAGGTGTACAAACTAGGAGAAGGATAATCAAAGGCACTGAGCATTCACATATAGCCTTCATATCCATGGTGGAACCCAAGAACTTTAATGAAGCCAGTAAAGATGTAAATTTGTTAAAATCAATGAATGAGGAACTGGATCAGATTGAGAAGAACAATACTTGGGAGCTTGTTCCTAGACCTGCAGATAAGAATGCAATTGGCTCCAAATGGGTGTTTAATAATAAAATGAATGAACACGGACAAAATGTTAGGAATAAAGCCAGATTGGTCTGTAAGGGTTATGTACAAGTTGAAGGACAAGATTTTGATGAAACCTTTACACTAGTGGCAAGATTGGAAGCCATCAAAATGTTTCTTGCCTATGCATGTCATAATAACTTTAAAGTATATTAGATGGATGTTAAGTCACCATTTCTTAATGGAGATCTAGAAGAAGATGTATATGTGGAGAAAAATGAAGGATTTTCACTGACAGATAATCTTGACTATGTCTGTAAGTTGAAAAAGGCATTATATGGACTGAAACAGGCACCACGAGCCTGGTATTATAGTCTGGACAAATTTCTACAGGACAAAGGGTTCAAAAAAGGTACTATTGACAGTAATCTATACATTAAGTTTGAATGTGATGCTTTATTAGATGTTTTGGTTTATGTAGATGACATTATTTTTGGATGTATTAATGACCCTTCAGTTCAGTGGTCTGCTAATTCTATGCAAACTGAGTTTGATATGTCCATGATAGGAGAGCTGTCATATTTTCTTTGTTTACATATCAATCAGAGTTATGTAGGACTATTTATCTCTCAAGAAAAGTATTTGAAAGAGATGTTGAAGAAGTTTCATATGGAAGATTCCTCTCCTGTTAGTACACCTATGGTGGTTGGTTGTAAGCTCGGTAAAGATGATATTTCACCTGATGTTGATCAAAGAACATATTGATCAATGATAGGCAGTCTTATGTACATCACATCATCCCATCCTAATATAATGCAAGCTGTTGGAATGGTAGGTCGTTATCAGTATACTCCTAAACAAATTTCTTTAGTAGTTGTCAAGAGGATATTCAAATATTTGAAAGGTACAATGACTTATGGTCTTTGGTATCCCAGAAATCAGAATTTTCAATTAACTGCATATCCAGATGATGATTGGGCAAACTGTTTGGATGAGAGAAAGAGCACCAGTGGAGGAGCATTCTTCTTAGGTGATTCGTTAGTAGCCTGGATTAATAAGAAGCAAGGATCTATTTCATTATCAACTACAAAAGTAGAGTACATTTCCGCTACTACTTGCTGCACTCAGATCTTATGGATGATACAAACTCTTGCAGATTTGGAGCTAACATATACTGATCCAATTCCACTTCACTGTCATAACACCAATGCCATTAGTGTCTCCAAGAATCATGTTCTACATGCAAAGACTAAGCATATACCAATAAAATATCATTTTCTCAAAGAGCGGGTTACAAACAGAGTTGTTCAGTTGCATTATATTCCTTCCAAAGAGCAAATAGCTGATATCTTTACTAAACCATTAGCAAAGACACCATTCGAGTATCTACGCCAGAAATTGGGCATGACCCTGTTATCAAGTTAAAATAGTCTATCTGATCAAGGGGAGAGTGCTCATAGTATATTTGATCAGGGGGAGAGTGCTCATAGTATATATAATTAGGGGGAGGGTGCTTATTGTATCTCTGATTAGGGGGAGAACAGAGTCACTCTCAGTTTTCTTTGACATTGATGTCAAAGGGGGAGAAAATGTGTGGTCTGGAAGCTACAGTTGGAGGTCTAAGTAGAATAGTGCAACCTTTCAGGGTTTCCATCAATGCCAAAGAGGGAGATTGTTGCCATGTTTTACAAGAAGAGTGTGCTTGACATTGATGGCAAGAACAACATCGACGATGGAAAATAGGAAAGCAGCGAGGAGAGTTCGAAGATTCGAACTTCGGAAGATATGCAAGGAGTGCAAAGATCCACAATTCCGCTAAGTGTCGAAGTGACTCTTTAAGGAGTCAAAGGAGCAGACGACGAGAAAGCTCAGGAGGAAGAGAGACAATGGCCATTGGATCAACCATCTAGAGGAACAACAATCGTCCGATCAAATCAAGGTGCATGAGCGTTAGTGCTTTGCACATGTAGGAGAGAGAACTTACCAAAGTTTTGAAGTCCTGAAGTAGTTTGGGACTGTCCATAGTCAAGGAGGATAGGTGGAATAACATCCACAACTCTAGAAGTTCGTGGATCAAAAGGAGGTGAAATAGTCGAAGTAATTTGAGACCGTTCATCACTGGGAGGAGAATATGGATTGTTGATCGTCAGGAGATACGTGTCAGCAGACCATGAGTTCAGAAGGGAACAAAGTTTGAGATTTGAAATCCACGAAGTCCAGAGAGCTAGAGAGCCAGAGTAAATTTCAACCGTCAGATCCAGAGGGATACGTGGTGATGGAGCATGAGCTCCAGAGAAATCACTTCGAGAGTTTCAGTTTGAGATTTGAAATTCTCAAAGCCTGAAGAGTCAGAGAGCGGAAACAAATTCTCAACCACCGGATCATTCGAAGTAGATCTTAGTCATCAGATCGTTCGAAGAATATCTCAAGCGTCAGATCATCCAAAGTGAATATGGACCATCGAACTCAGAAGAGATGTGGCATAAACCTATGGACCCTGGGTAAAGTCTCAGAGTGATTCACAATCGTTGATCCGAGAGGGACACGCATCAGTAGATTGTCAAATCCGGAAAAAGGTGATAGAGATAAAGTTGATATTTGAGATCTCAGAAGTCCGAAGACTCGAAGGACATCTCGACCATTGATCAAGAAAGGGGACTCAAGACCGTTGCTCTACTTGAAATATCAAATTCCTAAATTAGAGGCATAGCCATCAATTGAGAAGGACAGTGTCCGCGGATCATCGACTCTGAAATATTGATGTACGGAGGAAAACAGGGTTTGAGAGTTGAAACTCTCAAAGCCCAGATCACGAACTAAATCACAACCGTTGATTTAGGAAGGTTAGATCTGATCCACATAGCTTGAAGGTTATTCATGCACATGCCTTCTGTGTTGTTGCAAAGTTTTTTCCATTGATTGACAAGGGCAGATGTGAGCAATTTGTTTATGTTTATATAAATAGATTAAATAAATGATTTCTCATTTTTCCAATATTAACCAATCATATATAATTGACTTCATCAGAAAACGCTTAGTCCAAATCAATAGTAGACATCATAAATAATGAATTATATTTCCTAAGTTTTGCAACACTAACTAGTCATATTTTACTAAATGATTTACTATAACAAAATGTTTAAACAAATTATTAATATGTTTATGGATTAAGTTTTATTTTGTTGGTGAGAATTTGAAGAGTCAACATGAACTTGTTAGACTAGTTAAACTAGATGGATCAATTCTCTTAATTGCAAATATTTTTTCAAGTTTTTTCATTCTAAAAAAACTTTTCACT
>ML829093.1:28242-78209 GCA_009831015.1 Picea engelmannii | reverse complement strand
ATTTGTACCAAATCCTTTAAACAATCCCCTCCAAAAATTGGAGGTAAACTTTCTATCTATGTCCGAGAAAATTTTCCTAGGTATCCCATGCAACCTAACAATCCCCCTCATGTAAACCTTTGTAATATTAGTCGTTGTATGCGTTGTTTTTACAGGAACAAAATGAGCATCCTTTGTTAATTTTTCAACCACTACCATGATTGAATCATGTTGTCTTGTTGTCCTGGGTAATTTAGTTTTGAAATCAATGGTTATCACTTCCCATTTCTTCTCTGGGATTGGTAATGACTACAACAAACTCGTAGGGTGCCTATGCTCAGCCTTCACCTTCAGACATTCCATACATTGAGTGATGTAATCAAAAACATCATTTTTCATTCCCGGCCAAAAGAATTGGCTTCTTACTGCTATAATCATTTTTTGGTAATTGAGATGTCCAGCATAAGGAACATCATGCATTTCCTTCAATACCAATTTCCTCGGTTGTCCAAAACTGGGAACATAGATTCTATTCTTATGCATAAGTAATCCATCTTCCTTTATCTCGTACTCCTTTATTTTATGTTGTACATCTCCTTGTTGTAATATTTTCCTTTATCTGTAGGTAATGTTGATCTGTAAAAAGATCATCTAAAATTCTACTCTTCGAGTTTGACTGATGCATACTAACAACAGTAGCATGCATGAGATGCACTCTTCTACTAAGTGCATCGGCAAATTTATTCTCTTTTCCTTTGATATGCTTGATATCGAGGTCATATTCACTTAAAAATTCCAGCCATCTTGTTTTCCTGGAATTCAAGGTTGGTTGTTCAAAAAGATACTTCAGGCCAATGTGGTCTGTCCTTAATTCAAATCTCTTCCCCATGAGATAATGCCTCCACATATTCAAGGCATGGACAATGGCAACAAGATCCAAGTCATGCATGTCATAATTCCTCTCATGTTCCTTAAGATTTATGGACTCATAACCAATGACATGTCCATTTTGCATGAAGACTCCCCCAAGTCCTTCCTTACATGCATCTGTACATACCACAAAACTTTCATTTGGGTCAACAATCCTTAACATAGGTGCACTAGTAAGTAATTCCTTCAACATATTAAAATTCACTTCACACTTAGGTGTCCATTCAAATTTAGTTCCCTTCTTTTGCAAAGAAGTGATGGGATGAGAAATCTTAGAGAACCCTACTATGAACCTTCTATAGTAACCATCTAATCCCATAAAAGATCTGACTTCTGAGACATTTATGGGTGTTGGCCATCCTATAATGGCTTCAATATTCTTTGGATCTACTGCTATCCCTTGCTATGAAATAACGTGTCCCAAGTAATGGATCTGCTTTTGATAAAATGAACACTTACTCAGCTTGGAATACAAATTATGTTCTCTCAACACTTGCAATATCAGTCTTAAGTGATGTTCATGCTCCTCTTCAGACTTGGAATAGACAAGTATGTCATCTAAGAATACTATGAAAAAATTATCCAAATAATTTCTTAATATGCCATTCATTAAGCACATAAAGATAGTTGGTTCATTGGTCAGTCCAAATGGCACCACTAAAAATTCATAATGATCATACATGGTCCTAAAGGTTGTCTTATGAATGTCTTCTTCCTTGATCCTTACCTGATGGTATCCTGACCTTAGGTCAATCTTTGAAAATATCTTTGGTCCTCTTAGCTGATCAAAGAGGTCATCAATTTTGGGTAGAGGATACTTGTTCTTTATAGTATACTTATTCAGTTGTCGAAAGTCAATACACAACCTCAAGGTTCCATCCTTCTTTTTGAAAAAAAGTATTGGTGCTCCCCAAGGTGAAACACTTGGACGTATGCACCCTTTCTTCAACAATTCCTCCAACTACATTTGTAATTATTTTAACTCTGGTGTGCTCATTCTGTAAGGTGTTTTTGACACTGGGGTAACTCCTGGCACTAAATCAATTGATAAATCTATCTCCCTCCTTGGTGGAAACCCTGATATTTCTTGGAATACATCTTCAAATTCCTGTAGTACCGAGAAATCTTCAAAGCTTGGCCCCTTTGTATTTTATGGCTCTTCCACATGAGCTGCATACAATTGACATCCTTTTCTAAAACATCTCTTCAACTGTAAGGCTGAAATATCCCTTATAGATATGGGTCTTGGAACTCCTTTCATAGTGTTCTGTTTTCCATCTCCATCAATATAGGTAAATGTCTTGCTATGACAATCTAGGAAAACATGATGCTTGTCCAACCAATCCATTCCAAGTAGAATATCATAAGGCCCCAAGGGTATGATATTCAGATCAACACTAGTATTCACACCATTAAGACTTATGGAACAACTTATGACCATATCATGGGCTCTCCTTTTGGTTCCAATGGCTAACTAAACCAAACTTGATTTTTCAAACTTACTTTTCTCCAAATGTAATCTATCCACTATTTTAGGATCAATGTAACAATGACTTGCTTCTGAATCAATTAAAATAGCAACACGCTGATTTATGATCTTACCTTCCACCTCGATCATATTGGATTGGTTCTCTTCTTTTCGATCATCTAAAGCTGCATAAATTCTTCCCATATATTCGACTGTTGTAGCCTCTTGGACTTTGTGCACAGTCTTCACTCTGTCCTTTCTGTGTGGGAAATCCTTGTACAAGTGATCTTCTTTGCATCCCCAACATTGGATTGGTGGTATTCCCCTTTTTCCCAAGGAGTCTTCTTTCTTGGATTCACCCTTAACATATTGATCTTGATGATTTCTATTAGGCTCATTCCTATTGAAGGGAGGTTTTAATCCTTTCCTCCTCTCATCATAAGTATCCTTCTTCTTATCCTTCCAAGGTTTCTGCAGGGATTTTCTTCCCTGGCCTTGCTCATACAGGTATTTAGCCTTCCTGATGGCCTCAGTCAAGGTCTTGGGCTCATCATACCTAATCTTTTCTTTATAAAAGGCTGGCAGACCACTTAGAAATATCTATATTTTCACCTTCTGGAAGTACTTCTTGAACTACTTCCAAGTGATCCTACTCTCATTAATATGTTCAACTTTCTTCAGTTGATCCCACCAAATTGCAGCTTTCCCGTGTAAATGGTAGGTGGAAATCCTAGCTTCTAGGTTTGATGAATAGTTATGCAATCAAAAATATATCATGAATCCAAGAAACGATGACTCAACATCATCTTCCCTTTCTCTTTCACCATCAAAGGATGGTGGCTTGAGATTCCTCAACTCTCCTTGCAAACTATCCAATTCATGTCTTCTTCTTTGGTGCCTAACATGAGACACCTCTGGACTACTTATGGAATCTTCAGATGCATAAAAATTTCTTTCTAAGTAAGGAGGTGAGTGGTGTCTATGAGTTATTCTAGCACTTCTTGAATAACCAACTCTTCCACGATCATATCTTATTTCACGAAACTTGCCTTCTTCCCCTTGCTCAGAGCCATTCCTTGTTTTCCTTTGCAATTGGTTTAATGTCTGCAACACTCGAGCATTTATCTGACTTTGCTCTCTCATCAGCCTCTCATTGTCTGCTTTGTAGCTATGCACTTCTATTTTCAGGCTTCTTACAGCTTCTATTAATGTTTCTTGCTCTCCTCTACCCTTGCGTCCATTGGAATATGTCTCTACATTACCAACTTTGGTATTCTGGCCTTCGACCTCTCTATCACGGCTGGAGACTCCCTCAACTTCTTCTATCTCTCGAATCTTCATTCTGAGATGATATGTTTAAATCTCTTAATTATGCAAAATGTGCAAGTGACCATTTTGTTAGAATTAAGCATATAAAGAAATTTTCCAAACAATGCTACAGGTCTTTTTTCTTCTCAATTCATGAAGAACATATATCCCTATTCTCCACAAAATAACAGTGTCTTGTTATCCTTAGCTAACACAAAATTTCATTATGCGCAGGCGCTTCCCTCAAACCAAGTTTCAAGTGACCATGGTTCGAATCCACGTCTTAGTCCCTTCCTTAGTGCCTCACTACGTATTCTTTCACCTGGGGCTTGTGCGAGCCATAAACTCGCGGCTAAGTGACCTCCCAAGCCCTTATTTTTTTACCTGTGCATGGGACCAGTGCCAAGACCAAATCCTCTGGACTTCGGCCTTCGTCAATTCTCTGTTGTCAACTCTCGTTTCCTCTGGGAGTTTCCCTTCGCCAAAATATCCATTAGCTTCACCACAAGGATCAGACGGTCGAGATTTAATCTCCCATCAAATGGACGACCTCGCCCCCATCTGGAGGCTTCACAAGATTGATGGCTTGTGACTTAATCAAGTGTTGGGACGAACGATCCTCTATTAATTCAGCGCTTCGGGGGTCCGAAACATTCATTTCTCGTGCTGCACAACTCCCCCAGAGTGACAATTCTCTAAAGTGCTTACCTTTTCCTTCCACTGCTTGATCCAATGGTTGAGAAAGGTCCCGAAGGGATCCTAAATCGACAGTTTGCGTGCCTTCACGACTTCGGGCTTCTGTACGTTTCACTCGTAGAGACTTGAAAACCCCCGGAGTACCAAGTCTCCAGACTACGAGATCTATTGCCACGTGTATTCTAGGATCAACGGTCGATATGTACTCCGACCTTCGAGCCTTCGGGATTTCTCAACCCAACATAAATTGTCACATCTTTTTCCTCCAGAGTGCCCAGTCTTCGGACTGCACGATCTGTCACCACGTGGCGAAATACTAGAAGCGGACACATGGCCCAATCAGGCGGGTGACACATGTCACATTCTAACTGACATTTCAATATTCCATAGGTTCAAAACTCACTGACACGTAGCACACATCCCATGTGTCCATGTCATCCCAGGTGACGTCAACGAGCCACATCAATTCGGAATTTCAGGCTTTGAAAGATTTTGCCTTAGAAAACTTTGTTCCTCCCGAACACTGAACTCCCAAACTATTGTGATATTTATGGCTCACAATCAATCATGCGCAGATATGATGGTCCTCAACACTCCTAAAACCCACCACTCTATCCAATGGTCGACGGACTTCAGGAGATTTCATATCAACACATTCCATTTCTCCCGAACGGAAAACTTCCGAACTAGTTGATCTGTCGACGCATGTCCCTTTTGATGAACAGCCAGAATGAACTCCATACTTTAGGACTTTGGGAGTTTTTGCATCAGCATACTCCATTTCTCCCGAACGTCGAACTTCTAAACTAGTCGATCTGTCGATAGATGTCCCTTTCTTGGATCGACGGATAGGAATTTCACGAAGTTCGCTCTGTCTTCTCTACATGTGATCGAGAGTTGTGACCTCAACTTAACCTTCGGGCGCTTACCTCACTTTTCAAGATCGACATTCATGCTTTAATGGACCGTGAAGATCAATGTTCAGGAGTGATTGCGGAAACTCAACTTGCTCATGCTTTAATTTCCTTCCCTATCTCCGCAATGTGAATATGCTCATCCCTAGTGGGATCAATATCCGTAATGATCTATTGATCGAGAAAGATCAACGATCCTTAGGGATTGTGGAGTCTCAACTTGATCATGCTTTAATTTCCTTCCCGGTCTCTACAATGGCTCCCCACCGTCGATCTCCCTTCAATGAGATCTGGCGGTCGTGACTTAAACCTACTCAACCTTTTTCTTCGCCTTCATCGGATGGCCCTTGTTCACCTTCCCTCTGATCCAACAATCTTGGATCTCTCTTGATCCCACAGTGGTTATCACTCCCGAATTCGAAAGGGAAGGTCACGATCCTTCGATCCCTTACAAAGGATCTCTGATGTTCTGGCTTCTGCGTAGATTCTACAATGCCATTCCTCCTGAGCTTTCTGACTTCATGGTCATAATTCGATCTCAACCTCGAGACTCTAACCAACAGACTTGGCCATATCGGCCCAGTGTTTCAACCAGAAGCTCTGATACCAATCTGTAACATACCCCGTCACCCACAGGCCGGGGTACACTACCTTCAATCCCACCCTTGGACTTCTTTCTCTTATCGATACCTTTTTAAATTAATAAGGATGCATAAAATAAAATATCTAATGACATGCACAACAATAACCAGCAAGCATGCATATTCTAAAGATTCAATTAAACGATATATAAATACACATCGAAATACATTCGTATACAGGTAAATAATAACATAACAAAGAGAAATTATATTTATAAAAGAAGACACCAACTGGCTGCAGACCAAGGACGTTCCACTCAACCACAGACGCGATTGTTCCAAATATCAACAACAATGTCACCCCTAAACTAGGGCTATGAATTCACAAGGACGGTTCCAGATTGTTACTTGGATTCCCAAACCAGTCAACACTCAAGCTCTCACAGGTTTTTCCAGCACTCACAACAATACAAGTACCCAAATCTCTTCTACCCAGCCTGCACCACCCAAGAGAATGGACCCCCACCCTTCTCTTCCATGTAGTCCCTTAGGCAGTCCTTCTCCTTCTAGGTCTCCAACACAAATGGTCCATAATCTCCATGATTGAACCCTCAAGACTCGCAGTTGTGAACAAAGATGGACACAGGCCAACGCATCTCAGACATGAAAGCCTCAAGTCATGGCTGGATTACACCAGCAACCTCTACATCCAACAATACCATGCCTACTCTTTAGCAGTTTGTTTCCCTTTCCCCAAGCCAAGACACAGATGAGGAAGGATGAATGAGTGATAGGTAAGAATGGAATGAATGAATGGGTGAGTAAGTGAGTGAACCAATGAACCGGTCAGCAAGTGAACGAGTGAATAACCCACCCCTCAACATACCAAGGCTGGGTTTAAGTATTTCATGGGGAATCAAGAACCTCTTGGCCTTCCCCAAGAAGCTCAAGTAACTGATTCGCTCCCTTAGATAAAAGGGTAATTAAAAATAGGAAATAAACATTTAGCCCCTCAATCCCCCTCTCTTGTGAAATCATAGCCCCCTATAACTCTAGTCCTTTTCCGTCTAGCAGCCAACGATGTGTTTATTATTAATAATGATAAAAAAAATTGCATTTCTTAGGCACACTGGCCTATTTTAATTGTTTGGGCCCTCTAGCCTCTTGGAAATTAACAAAATACATTATTTAATATGGGGCTCAAAACCTGGGGTGTTACACTTCCCCGTGCCTTCTCTGGAGGAATTCAACGCTCAGTTGGAAGAGATCCCTGAACAAATGGAAGAGATTCCATTACAGCTTCATCTATGCTTGGATTGTGCTTCTCGTGATTTATGTTCATGTGCTTTGTGTTCAAGGTTCTGAGAATCGGTCTCGATTCTCCAGGTTTTGTTTTTGCTAGTTTGCAAAGACATCGACGACCTCCTCTTTCGCTTGGATCACCTCGACCAACGCACATAGAAAATTGAATCTCTGCTTGCGTTCATGCTCCAGCCCCTGCACTCACCAGAATTGGGTGCCACTGAACCAACCTCTTCAGGAGTGTTACTTGCTCCAACACAACAAGTGGCTACATAATGCGACGTGGCTATCAACTGAGATGTGGGCAAGTGATTCAGGGAAGATGAGAAAAACAACGAGAGTTAGGCACCATGACAATCGACATGATTTACAAGTGTCTAATTGCATGTCTTTTTTCAATATGATAAACATTTATTTCATGTTGGAGTCTAGCACACTGAGTTTTTGTGTCCAACAGGTGATAGTCTCTTCACATTTTTTGTGTCCATCGGGGGATAATATTTCGTTTATAGTCTGCATGCCTGGGTTGGATGAATCGGTTTCCCCACGGGGCGATTCATACAATGATGTATAATTTTCACTGGTACACAAGGACAATGGTCAGGATGAATTGGTTTCCCTTCGGGGCAATTCAACAAACTCATATCTCTAATATCTCAGACAATACTGTAATTTTGCTCCATGAAAGGTAATACATAATTTCTTACTTAAAAAAAAAATGGTTACTATAATTACTCTGATTTATATTTAGAATTGATAATCATTGAATGCGTTGTTGCGAAATGTTTCATAACAATAGATTATTTAATTTTATTAATGATGGATTTTTCTTGCATAGGAATCTTAAAATTGCTAAATCTATGGTTGATTGATGAGTTACATTAGAATCATTGAATTAAAAAAAAAAACATTTTATTTACTTTCGAATACTCGTTTACAAGTTAATGACAAGTGATGTATGAGAGGAATGTTACATGTGGTATCAGAGCCGGTTCAAGTCTGCGACAACGGACCCATTTATGCCTTCCATTGTTTTGTTTTATAATTAAAGATCTATAGCTAATACAACTTTGGATTTGTTCATGACATGTATCATGGTTAGAGGATGCATGATGAGTAGACGACGTGGTGTGGGAGGAAGAGGTACCCTTCCTTCGATAGCGTCCATGCAAGAGGGATCGGATCCACTTGGAGAGGAGCAGACTACTGAGAAGGAGAAGGTTTTTGTGGGAGATTTTGTAGGTATGATGAGATCCTTCCAGAGGATGTCAGAGGCGTTGATCAATTTCCTGGATCAATATGAGGGCAAGGAGTCGGTGCCCAATGAGGGTTCATAGTGCACTCCTACAGGTAGCATTAATGTACACAAAGAAATTGAGAAAGTGAAATTTCCCGATTTCTCGGGTGCCGCAGAAGGCTTAGCCGCTGAGACATGGTTGGAGAACATGGAGATGTGCTTTGAACTATGTGATTACACCTCCAACATGAAAGTACACATGGCAGAATTTCAGATGAAAGGGAGTGCCCTAATTTGGTGGAAGACACTCTTACCTCAACTAAACATGGAGGTTGAAGACGTGTAATGGGAATTGTTCGAGGAAGGATTCTGAGAGAGGTACTTATCTGATGAATTCATTGAGCACAAGATTAATGAGTTCAACACCTTATGACATGGTAGTCATACGGTACCAAAGTATGAGGCCAGGTTCATGGAGATACTTAGATATGCTCCACATTTGAACATTGAGAAATTAAAGGTTAGCAAGTTTGTGTTTGACCTCAACTTCAACATCCATGTCAAAGTGAGGATCTCAATGCCTCAAACGTTGCACTATTCAGTACAGAAGGCCCTCATTACTGAGGAAGAGATGAACAGTGGGGGTCATGGAAAAACTCCTTCCAGATAGACGGGACAAGTGCCACCCGGAGCACAACAACTTCAGACACCAGTTAGATAGACTTATGGGCACAGTGATACGCCCATAGGACCTGTATTCTCAACACTGTGATGAAAAACTCCTTAACAAAGGACTCCTTACAGAGCACCACAACAACAACAACGTTGTCCGC
Organism: Picea engelmannii; assembly: GCA_009831015.1. Classification (NCBI taxonomy): domain Eukaryota; kingdom Viridiplantae; phylum Streptophyta; class Pinopsida; order Pinales; family Pinaceae; genus Picea; species Picea engelmannii. The sequence continues at coordinate 68,961 of ML829093.1, read as the reverse complement.
AACAACAACAATAGTTTATACCTGGTCCTCAAAATAGACCAGTACATCAGACTCCTAGGCCAACAATTTCTACTTCTAGGACTAGGAGCACCAGACCAAAGAATGGATGTTGGACATGTGGAGAGACACATTACAAGAGAGATTGTCCTATTGAGAAGGAAAATGATGCCATATCACCAGGACCTATGACAGTTGGAGATTTTGGAAAGGCCCACAGGATACATGCAACAGTGAATAACCGCTAGGCCGAGCATCAGTCCACCGTGCTCGAGACATCAGGTCTGATCGTCAATCAACACTTTAGTATTTTAATAGATTCAAGAACCACTGAAATTTTATATCTAGTGTTTCTCTTAAAATAATTAAGGTGAAGGTTTTCGAAAAAGATGAGTTTAGACATGTGGAAATGGCATTTGGTGCCAAGCAAAATGTTGGGGGAACAATCAATGATTGTAACATTAACTTGGGTGACTTCGTGACAAGTGTAAACCTGTATGTTACAATATTGGGATCTTATGATATAGTGATCATGATGGATTAGTTAGAATCGCACAATGCGATACTTAATTGCAAGACGAAATGATTAAGTTTAACAAATGATTTGGGGCAGAGTAGAGTAATTTTAGAAAGAAACCAGGGGGTTGTTCTTGAGGTTTATTTCTTCCTTACAATTACAAAAAAGTATGTGCAAGGGGTGTAAGTTATACACCATCCTATTTCTTAACGAAAAGGGGGACATAGAAGGATTAGAAAATCTTCATGTAGTATCATAGTTTGTCAATGTATTTCCTGAGGAATTACCAGGTTTTCCGCCAGAAAGAGAATTGGAGTTTACAATAGATATGAAATCTGGAACTGAACCTATTACAAGAACTCCATATGGGATGTCGACACCAGAGTTGTAGGACTTGAAAATGAAATTGAATGATTTGTTATACTTGGGACTTATACGTCCAAGTGTGTCTCTGTGGGGAGCACCAGAGATTTTTTTAGAAAGAAGGATGGATTGTGGAGGCTTTGCATTGACTACTGTCAATTGAACAAAGCTACGATCAAGAACCAATATCCATTGCCAAGGATTGACGATTTGTTTGATCAAATGAAGGGAGAAATGGTGTTTTCAAAGATTGACTTGAGATCGGGATATCATCAGTTACAAATTAAAGAGGAAGATATCCCTAAGACCGCATTTAAGACAATATTCAGACACTATGAGTTTATTGTTTTACCGTTTGGAGTGATGAATGCCCTAGACATATTCATGAGTTTGATGAATGGGGTGTTCTGCGAATATTTGGACAAGTTTGTACGAGTATGCATTGACTATATACTAATTTATTCTCGAACTAAAGAAGAGCACGAAGTACACTTGAGGTTAGTTTTACAGTGTCTAAGGGAAAACAAGGTGTACGTGAAACTGTCGAAATGTTCGTTTTACCCAACGAATATTCATTATTTGGGACATATCATATCTAGAGAAGGTATTGTTGTGGATCCAACGAAAGTAGAGGCTATTATGGAAAGACCAACACCGACGAACCTACAATAATCACATAGATTTATGGGGTTGGAAGGATATTATTGATGCTTCGTTGAAGGTTTTTCGAAGATATCAAATCCAATTACGAAATTGCAAAAGAAAAAGAAAAAATTAGTATGGTCAGAGAAATGCACAGAAACATTTCAAAATCTTAAGGAGTTATTAACGAAAACACCAATACTAAAGGTTCTTGATATGGACAAGGAATTCTTGGTATGCGTGGACACGTCCAAGGAAGGTTTAGGGGGAGTATTGATGCAAGACGGTAAAGTGATGGCTTACATTTCAAGAAAATTAAGAAGGCATGAAGAGAATTACGCAACACATGATTTGGAGTTATTACAAATTGTGTATGTCTTACGATTTTGGAGACATTATCTGATTGGATGAAAATTCGAATTAAAGACAGATCACTGTGGATTGCAACATATTTTTACTGATTGACTTGAATGCACGACAAAGGCATTGGTGAGAACTACTTAGTGAATACGACTTTGAGATTACTTACATTAAAGGAATGATGAACAAAGTAGTAGATGCATTGATTAAGAGACCACACATATTATTGGTAATACCTCTTAAGAAGAATATTCAAGAAAATATTCTATCTTTACAGATAGACAATGAATAGTACAAAGAAGTTAATAATAATACCAGACAAGATACCATGATGGTACCTAGGTGTGAAGGTTATACATTCGATAACGATGGATTGTTGAGGTATAACAACATGATATATGTACCACCTAATGACAAATTAAGAAGTTTGATTTTAAACGAAGCTCATCAAGCAGTAATAATGGTTCATCCTGGAGTCAAAAAAATGAAGGCAAACCTTAAGTCTTTATTCTTCTGGAAAGGAATGAAGACTGACATAGTCAATTACGTGGTTAGATGTCTAGAATGTCAGCAAGTAAAGGATGAACATAGACATCCAGCGGAATTGTTACAACCACATGTGATTCCTGAATCGAAATGGGAAGTCATTTCAATGGATTTTATTGTTGGATTGCCATTGATGGCAAGGAGGCACGATTCTATTTTTTTGGTAGTAGACACTCTGGAAAAGAGTGAAAAATTTATTCCAATTCATAATACGTATCAGGCATCGAACATAACTAGAGTTTTTTTTAGCGATATTGTGAGGTTGCACGGTGTACCAAGAAGCATCATATCTGATTGAGGATCGATGTTTACAGGACAATTTTGGACTAGTTTCCAAGAGGCTTTGGGAACACAACTGAATTTTAGTATAGCATATCACCCCAGAAAAAGATGGAAAAACTAAAAGGACAAATAAAATCTTAGAGGAGATGAAGCGCCAAAAGTCATGTCGGCCCCGTTTGGGTAAGTTAGTTCATCAACTTCTCGGGGTCGTAACGTTTGCATACGATCTCCGTTTTAGGCGTATGATAGCTCGATGGAAAGGTATCGTCAAGGAGATTCATTTGGGGGGATCAATCATGCCTTAGGTTGTCATTAAGAACCTCGATCTCGAAAAACCTTCATTTAGGCCCTCAAAATGGCCCCGGAAGTTAAAACCTGCTAAAAATAGTAAATTGCCAAAATTGCTAGAAAATTGTTTTGAGCCAGTCGGAAAAGGTGGGTGGCCACTGATATCTTCCTGGATCAATCCTCCCTCCTTAGGAATTAATGGTCTCCATTGTGTTGAGTTCCCGGGGGAGAGGGAAAAGCATTTGTTGGATCTGCATCTTGGTGAGATGCTTGTATTGTTGGAGACGTCGCGTTGCTTAGTTTGTGGAAGTCTGTCATGAACCTGTTGAAGTTGAGGTTGTTCAACAAGTCAAGATACATGAGAGGAAGGTGTGCAGAAGGAATATTTGCGTTTTTTTTCAACCTTGTCGACCTGCTTCTGTTGGATAGAAGGTGCAGGGGGCGAGGTTGTAGTGGTTGCAGTGTCCTTATGTTACCCTTTTGAACAGATTGTGAAGAAGCTGAATTTTGCAGTATGAGATACTACCTTGCGACACTTTTTAGGTGGAACAGTAGTTGGAACTACCTATGGTATTCTGTAGAGATGACCCCCCAAAGTAACAATGACACTACGGGGTCAAGACTCATAAACATCATGGTGTATCCACATATATGGTTGGCCCAAGAGAACATCACAGACATCTAGTGGGGAAACATCACATAATACCTCATCCTTGAAGGGTTGGATGTCGTATGAAAATCGACATTGTTGGCTAACACAGAGATCTCGTCCTCGGCAAAGCCACCTGATGTTGTATGATTGCGGGTGTGATGTTGTCGACAATCCCAACTGTTTGACAACCTCTGTTGAGATGAGGTTCTTCTGGCTTCCACTATCAACAATAAAATGCAGTGGGGTCCCCTTCACCCACATCTATGAATGAAAAAGGCGCTCCCCTTCTTCAATATTTGTTGGTTCTTCTGGTTGAATTGTTGCAGTCGCGACAATAGCAGTGGGGTCCGCGTCAATGATCTATCCTTTACCATTATTTTCATAATCAGATTCTGAATCAGGGTTCGGCTCTTTGTCTTTGATCTCGACCACCAATGATTGTTTTGAGCGACATTCATTGGTGTTGTGCTAGGGGATTTTGTGGAACTCACACCATTTTCTGGTGTCCTTCTTTGTCTTCCCGTGACCCTTCTTTTCCTGTGTCTTGGACTGGTTTTCGGGAGACTGTTTGTTAGGGTCATCTTTTTCATACTTCGGTTGTTGCGGATTTGCAGAGCCGAACTCCCGTTTGTTCTGGTGCTTAAATTTCTGCTTGATTTTAACAGCATATCGATAAGCAGCACCGAGTGATGAGATGTCCAGAAAATCCATTTCAGTCTAGATGTATCTGTGTAGAGCCCCACGGTATTTCAGAACCAAATGTCGCTTGGAGTCTTTGATACCCAGCTTGGTGCACAAGGTATGGAAGGTATTGGTGAACTTAGAAACTGCTTGGCCCCTCTCTTGCCACAATGTGGTCCATCTCATGTACTGGTCCTCATAGTTTCCAACAGGGTAATACTGTTCCTTTACCGCATCCACAAAAAAATCCAAAGTGGGAACGGCCCCGTATATTCCAGACTCCTATGTGGAACTTTTCTCCCAATAATTTTCCCACAAATGTTTGACATGAGGGAGAGCTTTAAGGAGTGATAAGGTGATCTTTTCTTTTTTGGAAAAAATTGTGAACAGAGAAATAACCTTCTAGCAGAGTTAACCATTTTTCTAGGGCTTTTGCATCTATCTATCCTTCAAATACAAGAATATCAAAATTAACTTGTACCTTGAAAGGCGAGGTGCCTCCAAAGTGACCGCTTGATGAAGATGCGCCCGCTGTTATCGGCAGGCATTGAAGGATGTGGGCAAAATTCTCCATCATTTCGTCCCTCTGTCGCGTGAGAGCTTGCTCAAGCAACAGATTGATAGGATTGTTTGCTCCGTCGTTTTTCTTTTCTTCCACCATTGAGGGTTTCTTGGATGTGAGAGAGCGATTGTCTTCAAGAGAGACAAAATTGAGACCCAACTTGCTATACTTGGACCTCATCGAGGACATGCACTGAAAAAAATGATCAAGAGTAGCCTGCTCTGATACCACTGATCCAGATTATTTTCGGCACGAAATGAGATAGGAGATATAATAAAGAAATGCACAGAGATATCACAGATATTCAATAATATAACATAAATGTATCAGAGATGCAACCATAAACACAGATATACAGTAATACACAATTTCTATTAATGAAAGAAATGTACAAAGACTGTAAAAGTACAAAGTGAAAGACTCGCTAGAATGGTGGCAACTTATCTCTAAGAATAGATGTGATGGCTACTCGCATTCGCAAGAAGACGATTACAATGAGGCTTTGAAGGCCTTTTTTACAATAAGAGGTAATGCCAAAAACCCTATACATCTAAAAACCTAACCCTAGGAGATAAAGCGCCAAAAGTCATGTGGGCCCCATTTGGGTAAGTTAGTACATCAACTTCCCGGGGTCGTAACTTTTGCATACGATCTCCGTTTTAGGCATATGATAGCTCGTTGGAAAGGTATCTTTGAGGAAATTCATTTTGGAGGCTCAATCATGCCTTCAGATATCATTGAGAAACTTGATCTCGAAAAACCTTCATTTAGGCCCTCAAAATGGCCCCAGAAGTTAAAACCTACTAAAAGTAGTAAATTGCCAAAATTGCCAGAAAACTATTTTGAGCCAGTAGGAAAAGGTGGGTGGCCACCGATATCCGCCTGAATCAATCCTCCCTCCTTAGGAAGAAATGGTCTCCATTGTGTTGAGTTCCCGGGGGAGATGGAAAAGCATTTGCTGGATCTGCATCTTGGTGAGTTGCTTGTATTGTTGGAGACGTCGCGTTGCTTAGTTTGTGGAAGCCTATCATGAACCTGTTGAAGCTGAGGTTGTTCAACAAGTCCAGCTACATTAGAGGAAGGTATGCAGAAGGAATCTTTGCACTTTGTTGCAACCTTGTCGACCTGCTTCTGTTGTATAGAAGGTGCATGGGGCGAGGTTGTAGTGGTTGCAGTTTCCTTTTGTTCCCCTTTTGAACAGATTGTGAAGAAGTTGAATTTTGCAGTATGAGATACTACCCTACGACAATTTTTAGGTGGAACAATAGTTGGAACTACCTCTGGTATTCTGTAGAGATGACCCCCCAAAGTAACAATGACACTACGGGGTCGAGACTCATAAACAGCATGGCGTCTCCACATATATGGTTGGCCCAAGAGAACATCAAAGACATCCAGTGGGGCAACATCACATAATACCTCATCCTTGAAGGATTGGATGTCGTATGACAATTGACATTGTTGGCTGACACAGAGATCTCGTCCTTGGTGAAGCCACCTAATGTTGTATGGCTGCGAATGTGGTGTTGTCGAAAATCCCAACTGTTTGACGACCTCTGCTGAGATGAGGTTCTTCTGGCTTCCGCTATCAACAATAAAGTGCAGCGGGGTCCCATTCACCCACATTTGTGAATGAAAAAGGCGCTCCCCTTCTTTCGGATCTGTTGGTTCTTCTGGTTGAATTGTTGCAGTCACGACAATAGCAATGGGGTCCACGTCAATGATCTGTCCTTTACCATTATTTTCAGAATCAGATTCTGAATCAGGGTTCGGCTCTTTGTCTTTGATCTCGGCCACCAATGACTGTTTTGAGCGACATTCATCGGTGTTGTGCCAGGGAATTTTGTGGAACTCGCACCATTTTCCGGTGTCCTTCTTTGTCTTCCTGTGACCCTTCTTTTCCTGTGTCTTGGACTGGTTTTCGGGAGACTGTTTGTTAGGGTCGTCTTTGTCATACTTTGGTTTTTTGCGGATTTGCAGACCCAAACTCCCGTTTGTTCTGGTGCTTAAATTTATGCTCGATTTTAACAGCATATCGATAAACAGCACCGAGTGATGAGATGTCTAGAAAATCCATTTTAGTCTGGATGTATCTGTGTAGAGCCCCACGGTATTTCAGAACCAAATGTCGCTTGGATTCTTTGATACCCAGCTTGGTGTGCAAGGTATGGAAGGTATTGGTGAACTCCAGAACTGCTTGGCCCCTCTCTTGTCATAGTTTGGTCCATCTCATGTATTGGTCCTCTGTCGTGTGAGAGCTTGCTCAAGCAACAGATTGATAGGGTTGTCTGCTCTGTCATTTTTCTTTTCTTCCGCCATTGAGGGTTTCTTGGGTGTGCAAGAGTGATTGTCTTCAAGAGAGACAAGCTCGAGACCCAACTTGCTATATTCGGACCTCGTCGGGGACATGCACTGAAAAAAATGATCAAGAGCAGCCTGCTCTGATACCATTGATCCATATTATTTTCAGCACAAAATGAGATCGGAGATATAATAAAGAAATGCACGAAGATATCACATATATTCAATAATATAATAGAAATGTATCAGATATGCAACCATAAACACATATATACAATAATACACAATTTTTATTAATGAAAGAAATGTACAGAGACTGTAAAAATACAGAGTGAAAGACTCGCTAGAATAGTGGCAGCTTATCTCTAAGAAGAGATGTGACGGCTACCCGCATTCACAAGAAGATGATTACAATGAGGATCTGAAGGCATATTTTACAATAAGAGGGAATGCAAAAAACCCTAGACATCCAAAAACCTAACCCTAGGAAATGAAGCGCCAAAAGTCATGTGGGCCCCGTTTGGGTAAGTTAGTACATCAACTTCCCGGGGTCATAACTTTTGCATACGATCTCCGTTTTAGGCGTATGATAGCTCGTTGGAAAGGTATCATCAAGGAGATTCATTTTGGGGGATAAATAATTCCTTTGGCCATTATTTAGAACCTTGATCTCTAAAAACCTTCATTTAGGCCCTCAAAATGGCCCCAGAAGTTAAAACTTGCTAAAAATAGTAAATTGCAAAAATTGCCAGAAAACTGTTTTGAGCCAATCGAAAAAGGTGGGTGGCCACCGATATCCGCCTAGATCATATAATGTTCTTGATTCTAGTTGAGCCTAATCTCAGTTATTTTATTGAAGATTGGATTGAAGAGGTTTAGACAATTTATTTTTTATTTCTCTCAAATATCAATCATTGAGAGTAAATATTAAGTCTTAAAAGAACACTTAGTTCAACTTGTGTCACCTTCACATATACAATCGAATCATTACAATATTTCTGTGTTTTCTCCTTTATATATAATAAAGGATAAGAATAATATTGGCATTAATATTCTTAAGTGAAAATCGTACGTGTGATTTCAATGCCTTCGCTTGTTAACACTTGACGTCATCACTTGTCTTAATCTATCCTCTAGATCAAACTTGCAGTTAGTCGGGGTGATTTTTTTTTTTTTAATATATATATATATATATATATATCAACCGACCCTTCTTTAAAACAAGTTCAAATGTCTTCTATGTAGGTAACTGGAAATCAGAGTTTTCTGATTGAGTCGTAATTTCTCTTTTTGTTTAGGATAAAGTTATTTCTGATAGTAAAATAATATTACAAAGGAAGATATATATATAGATAGTTAAGATATTAAATTAGTTAACTAATGTAAGAATTGTAAGTTTTAAACCTGTGAAGTAAAGAAATGCATACAGATTCTTAAGCAAAAGATAAATTAATCAATGGCTCATACACATAGTACACAAAGATTTATGCTGGAAACCCTTAACTGGGAGAAAACCAACCTTCCTTGGTGCCACACCTTTCAACTCTTCATTGTATTAATTTCACCATTCACCATACAATATATACTATGTTTTAGGTATTATGTAGCTACCAAAACCCTAATCCCTTAATACAGGATTAATTTAGAAAATCGTTAAAAATAGCAAAATTCGCTAAAATAGCAAAAATTGCCCAAAAAAATATTTCAAAGCGTTGGCCTGAACCCCGTCGGCTCCAAGCTACCACCCAGAGCCGAATGTTGCATGTAACTAGGGGGGGCCAAACCTGCCCCCCCCCAAGGAAAGCGCCCAACACACACGACATAAATAGTGAAGGAAGTTGGGATCGTCAGACGAAGTTGTCGAATCTGACGCCCCCACACACACACATACAAAGAATATAAAACATACCCAACATTCTCCCACTTGTTGTTTTCTTTGCATATAGGGGTTCAGAATATTACGTAGTCAACAATCTAGGGAAGCAATGCCCATTATTCATCTACACTAGGAGAACTTCTTTGTGCTCACAGATTTTGTTAATGATTATGCAACATTCTTCAAAGTGTCAACCTTTTACAACAACACCTTCTTTTCTTCAACCATGTCTCTCACAAAGTGATACTGAACATCAATATTCCTTGTCTTCGAATGATAAACAGGGTTCTTTGTCATGAAGATTGCACTCTAATCTCACTGCTTTTTGTACCAACCCAATACATGAACACAATCTTTGTAACCATATTGCTTCTTTGTTTGCATGAGTGGCTACCATGTATTCAACTTCTGTAGTTGAGAGTGCCACTACAACCTGTCTTTTGCTCATCCAATTGATTTATCCTCAAAATAGGTTAAACACATACCCACTTTTGGATATTCTGCGATCTATATCTCCAACCCAGTCTGCATCATTAAATGCATGTATGTCCACCACTCTGTCTAATCCTGGTCTTCCTTGGTAGAAAAATCCATAATTGGTAGTGCCACACAAATACCTGAAGACCCTCTTTACTGTTGTCCAATGTTGCTTCCCTAGTTTTGACATATACTTGCTCAAAACTCTCACTACATGTGCAATGTCCGCTCTAGTACAGACCATTGCATACATCAAACTGCCAATTGCATTGGCATACGGAACATGAAACATTTCCTCTTCTTCTTCCTGTGTCTTGGGACACTGATCTGCAGATAACTTTACACCTATAGGAATAGGAACCTTGATCGGTTTACTTCCATGCATATTAAACCTCTGCAATATCATCTCAACATGTTTTCTCTTATTCAACCAGAGTTTCATGTTTGCACGATCTCTTTTAATCTCCATTCCCAGAATGAAGTTAGCATCACCGAGATCCTTCATGTCAAATTTGGAGGATAGTTGTGATTTCACCTCCTTGATAACATCCATGTTATTTCCTACCAGCAACATGTCATCAACATACAACACTACATAAATGAAGTGATTACCAACTTGCTTGGAATATACACAGTGATCAACCCTGCTTCTCACAAATCTCAATCCAAGGATGTATGTGTCAAACGTTTGGTACCACATCCTAGGTGATTGCTTCAGACCATATAGTGACTTATTTAGCTTACATACCAACTCTTTCTTTCCCTTCACTACAAAGCCTTCTGGTTGTTTCATGTAGATTTCTTCTTACAGATCCCCATGTAATAATGTTGCCTTCACATCCATCTGTTCCACTTCAAGATCAAAAGAAAAAACAATAGATAAAATAAATCTAATAGAAGTTAACTTGGCAACATGAGAAAAAATCTCACCAAAGTCAATTCCCTCTACCTGGGAATAACCTTTTATTACTAACTGAGCTTTGTATTTCTCCACTTTTCCTTTTGCATTAAACTTCTTCTTAAACAACTATTTGCTACCAACATATTTTATTCCAGCTGGCAAATCAACTATATCCCATGCCTCATTCTTATCCAAGGCATCCATTTCTTCAACCATGGCCTTCTTCCATAGTTTACTATCCTTTGAATTCACTGCTTCCCTGATAGTTTTGGGATCATCATCAATAATAGATAAAGCAAAATTAGAACAAAAATCAGGTGGACTATACCTTTCTAGTTGCCCTATTTCCCTCACTGATCGCCTCAATACTGGGGTATGAGGTTCTTCTTCTTTTACTTCATCTTCTTCAGATGATTCATATTTTGCATCATCCAACTCAAACTCTATTTTCTCAGGTTCTTCTTGTCTTGGTAGGAATTCCTATTTGTAAACATCTTTTACCTCTCTAAAAAAAACATCTCGATTGTAAACTGTCTTCTTAGTTTCTTGGTTCCAAATTTTATAACCTTTCACACCATATTTATAACCCATAAAGATACACTTTTTAGCTTTATTATCCATCTTACTCCTACTTTCCTTTGGAACATGTACATAAGCATCACAAATAAAGAATATGATATGTTCAAGAGATGGTTTCTTACTAGTCCATACCTCATGTGGAGTTTTATCATCCAATGTTGATGAGGGTGATTGATTGACTAGATAACATGTTGTACCCACTACCTCTGCCCAGAATTCTTGTCCTAACTTGGCACCACTAAGCATGCTCTTTTCTTTTTCCATCAGTGTCATGTTCATCCCTTTTGCAACTCCATTCTGTTGAGGTGTGTATGGAGTAGTCTTCTACCTTTCTATACCACACTTCTTACAAAATTCTTTGAAATCATTTCCGCAGAATTCTCCACCATTATCTGTCCTCAATACCTTTATTCTCTTCTCTATCTGTTTTTCTACCAAATCCTTAAACTCTTAAAATTAATCAAATACCTCAGATGTCTTTCTAAGAAAATAAATCCATTTGTTCCTTGAGAAATCATCTATGAATTAAACATAATACACATATTTACCTAGTGATGGAATAGGCACGGGTCCAAACACATCATTGTGTATCAACTCTAAGATCCCCTTTTCTCTTGTAGCACCAGATGGGAATCTTACTCGATTATGTTTACCATATATGCAATGTTCACAGAAATCAAAATCCAGAGTGGAATTAGACATACCTTCAACCATACCTTTACCGTGTAGTGTTCGAATGCCCTTTTCTCCAATATGCCCCAGTCTTTGATGCCACAACATGGTCTTCTTTATTTATTTTCTCAGGGACAATAGAATTTTTACACCCATTAGTATAAGTACTTCCCAAAAACTTGTACATAGTTCCACACCGAACTCCCCTCATCAACAACATTGTTCCTCGTACCATCTTGCAAGTTCCCTTTCCCAATACAGTATCCACTCCTGCATCATCCAACTTGCTTATAGATATTAGGCTCCTGGCTAGTTTTGGAATGTGTAGAACCCTAGGGAGAGTTCTAATCCTTTTGTCTTTTAGCAACAACTTAACCCTTCCACGTCCCATGATTTTGGTTGTCGAGTCATCTCTTAGGAATACATCACCACCATCATATTTTTCATATTCACTGAACCACTCCCTGTGAGGATTCATATGATATGGCGCACCTGAGCCTATTAACCAGACACCACGGTCTGTGTGTGTACTTGTAGATTCCAGGTAAACATCACCTCCTTCTTCAGTGGAGGTTTTTGCCTCTATGGAAGAGGTATTATCAGATCCCTTTGGTTTATCAACCTTCTTAGACTTGCAATCTTTCTTATAAACCTGCCCCCCCAGGAAAGCGTCTGGCGCACACAAAACAAAGAGCGAAGGAAGTTAGGATTTTCAGACGGAGTTGTTGAATCTGATGTGCCCACCCACACACATGCAAAGAATATAACACATACCCAACAAGAATATGTTTTAGTGAAGTCGCACCAACCCATAATTGTCTCTAATGAGCACATTTTACAGTTATAAAAGAAAACAAGTTGGGTCATCGTTAAGGTAGTAAACTAGAAATAAGGTTATAATTATGATCATTATGTTATAGCTTAAATGGTAGTTGACTTAGATCTTATAAGAACAATTAAATTCACATGTGTTATATTATATAACCTTCACACAATGCTTTCTCTTCATGGTTAGATGAATGGAAGATGAATTGAGTTGATTTATGAAATTGTTTGGTGATCAGGTTAGGGAGGATAAATTAATGAATTGATAGAAATAAAAAAATGGAAGTTTGAATTTAACAAACATCATTCATCATGGAATTGGTATTTACAACTTTAGAATCTAAATGAAGTGATGATATATAAAACATATTGCACACTAGTTCTAAGTTTTATATGTTAAAGTGTTGGATCCAATTGTTACTATAATTACTCTGATTTATATTTAGAATTGATAATCATTGAATGCATTGTTGCAAAATGTTTCATAACAATAGATTATTTAATTTTATTAACGATGCATTGTTCTTGCGTAGGAATCTTAAAATTTATAAATCTATGGTTGATCGATGAGTTACATTAGAATCATTGAATTAAAAAAAAAACATTTTCTTTACTTTCAAGTACCCGTTTACAAGTACATATCTTTATGGGGTTGGAAGGATATTATTGATGCTTCATCGAAGGTTTTTTGAAGATAGCAAATCCAATTACGAAATTGCAGAAGAAAAAGAAGAAATTAGTATGTTCAGAGAAATGCATAGAAGCATTTCAAAAGCTTAAGGAGTTATTAACGACAACAACAATACTAAAGGTTCCTGATATGGACAAGGAATTATTGGTATGCATAGATGCATCCAAGGAAAGTTTAGGGGGAGTATTGATGCAAGACGGTTGAGTGATTGCTTACATTTCAAGAAAATTAAGAAGGCATGAAGAGAATTACGCAATGCATGATTTGGAGTTATTAGAAATTGTATATGCCTTACGAGTTTGAAGACATTATCTGATTGAATGAAAATTTGAATTAAAGACAGATCACTGTGGATGGCAACATATTTTTACTCAGAGTGACTTGAACGCGCAACAAAGGCGTTGGTGAGAACTACTTAGTGAATACGACTTTGAGATTACTTACATTAAAGTAACGGTGAACAAAGTAGCAGATGCATTGAGTCGGAGACCACACATATTCTCGGTAATACCTCTTAAGAATAATATTTGAGAAAAGGTTGTAGCTTTAAAGATTGGCAATGACTGGAAAAAATAAGTTAAGAATAATACCAGACAAGATACCATGATGGTACCTATGTATGAAGGTTATACATTTGATAACAACGGTTTTCTGAGGTATAACAACGGGATTTATGTACCATCTAACGACAAATTAAGAAGTTTGATTTTAAACGAAGATCATAGAGCAATAATAATGGCTCATCCTGGAGTCACGAAAATGAAGGAAAACCTTAAGCCTTTATTCTTCTGGAAAGGAACGAAGACTGACATAGTTAATTACGTGGCTAGATGTCTAGAATGTAAGCAAGTGAAGGATGAACATAGACATCCGGTGTGATTGTTACAACCAAATGTGATTCTTGAATCAAAATGGGAAGTCATTTCGATGGATTTTATTGTTGGACCGCCATTAATGGAAAGGAGGCACGATTCTATTTTTATGGTAGTATACACTCTGATGAAGAGTGCACACTTTATTCTGGCTCGTACTACGTATCAGGCGTCAGACATAGCTAGAGTTTTTGTTAGCGAGATTGTGAGGTTGCACGATGTACCAAGAAGGATCATATATGATCGAGGATCGATGTTTACCCTAGAAACATTGATTATGTCCCCAAAATTAAATAAATTTATAATGCAATGAGATTCTCATGATATTAGTTTGGAAATAGTTCCATCGTATATGACCTTTATTTACCCTAGAAACCTAAATTACATGAGTTATAATCTACTAATATTTCTCATTTAAGTTTTTCACAATGCAATGATTATGCCTATAAAATTCTATAATCACAAATGGTTATGTCCCCAAAGTTAAATAAGTTTACGATGCAATAACATTCTCATGATCCCAAAGTTAAATAAGTTTATGATGCAACTACATTCTCATGATCCCAAAGTTAAATAAGTTTATGATGCAACTACATTCTCATGATATTGATATTAGGGTTTATTTAAATAACCTTCATAAGAGTATATATGTGCATAAATTTGAATATTAGGGTTAATTTAAATAAATTTTATAATAGTACAATGTACAAATTTATTTTTCTATGATTTATTGTTTAAGGAAAAATCAACATAGATCTATTTTAAATCTAGATTTATCAAACATAGAGAGGAATCAATTTTTTTAAGGTGTAATTTTTTTAATCATTTCATTCCATGTCAAGTATTATTAAATGATATTTTTTTCTTTCTTTAACTAGGTATATCATCTCAATTCTTGCAATATCAATTCTAGCTTCTATATCACCAATAGTTTCATGACCTTCAAGCTCATCTTCTTCAATATTTTCTTTTATACATGTATAAACAACAACATGAATAAATTTAGAGGAATCATAGGTCCCTAAAGGAACTTCTGACTTCAACATTTCCTCAACCATTTTCCATAGTATTTCTCACACAAATTCAACATCAATTTCTTCTTCAAGCAAACACCCTTTCACCTTCTTTGAAAAAAAAAATCGATAGAATATTCAAAGTTCTTTATGTCTTTAAGATATCTCTCACCTTTTGAAAGATTCACTTATTTGTCAACAATACCTTAATTTCCTTCTTTAGGGTTCTCCTTATCTCTCTCAACCTCTTCAATCATCAATCCTTATAATGTATATGTTGTTTCTTCAATAGTCATATATATTTCAAAACGTATTTATCTTTAAAAGTCATTCTTTTTGGCTTTATTCTTGGCCTCAACAAAGGAGGTCCATCAAATTACAATTTAGTTCACAATTAAACAAACTTCTTAGTGAAAGGAAAGAGCCTCATAAGTACCCTATTATTTTTCTTTCCAATAGAGGTTTTATTTTTTGAAAATTAATTGCTTGTAAGTTGAAAGGGTAGATTAGATTGTTCTTATTTTGAAATCTTAAATTCTTGCAAGTACATTTCAGTGTTGACATTTGATTTTGTGGTTACATTTCAATAAATCTAAAGTAATATATTTCAATTATGTGTGCACCATTTTGTTGAGTTATTTAACTACTTCAACATGTTTGACATTTTTGTAATTGTGGGTACCGATCAACAATCCAATAATTGAGAGTCGATGCTTAAAAAAAAATTGATATCGTCATTTTAGTAAGGTCATATTTACAGGTATGGTTGGAAACATGAGTAGGTGTTCTTTTTTTTAGGCTTTCTCTCAAATATACAAATCATAAACTACTAAGTCTGGGTCGAATTGTATGACAATAATTACGATACATTTAATCATCAATCCAGGTTTGTAAACTTATGAAGTGCCAAGAACAATATATCTAGAGCTAATCTCAAAGCGTCTAACACGCATTTTCTAATAAACTACAAAGCAAAAATAACATAACTAGTTGCTCATCTAACAATGAATATTCTAAGGTAGAATTGCAAGTTGAATATAAATCCTTATATTCAACAATACTCTTGCGGATTCACTCTATAAGTTAGATTGACAACCTTCAATTGAAACTATAAACAAAAGAATTGAGAAACTAATACATGAAGGCAAGTTGTCTATCATGAGAAGTTGACAAACCAGTGAAGAATTGGTGACCATCAATTGCATCAAATTGAAGTTCTGACAAATTTCTTGTCCAAAGAATCACCATTCAAACTAACATACAAGGAAGCATGAAATTCCTATTCCAACAAGAATTAGTTTGATCCACACAACCGAAATAAAACTGCAGAAATTGAATAAACTCACACAACGAAAAGAAACTATTAGAGAACATGTATGAAAGGGAGGGGCCATGTCTCCCTTGGCCTACACCGCCAAGAAAGACTACAATGGAGAGCTATTGATATACAACAAGTTATTTATTCCAGAATTATCCCCCCAATTACATTGATCCTCCTTACATTTATACATATGGCTTACATCTCAAAGGAGGAAAATGGCTACAACAAAATAAGACGAGATCCCAAATACATGGATCTACAATCAACACAAAACTTGATTAAAGAAATGGAGATTAACTAATGGATGTTGGATATGTTGGGATAACATAAAAGCCACAACACCATGATGTTTGACAAAACCACATTCCAAATTCATCCATAAGAGGCATAACCATCCGAATATTGAGGCGCTTAAGGAATTGGGGTCGCTACAAGATTGATTGGAAAATATGTTTTAAAGATATGCCCGTATATCCCAAACGGTTTGTTTTTTTGGAAATCTAATCCTACATTATTCAATTTGGGGATTTATGCACAAAACCCATGTCTTCGATTTTTCCAATTCATCTTCATTTTTCTGAAAATACCATGGCAAAACTGCTTCTAGAAATAGGCCGCTACAGGTATTCTAGTAGTACTATAGGAACACGAAGATGCCTACTATTCAAGTAGGCAGAAAGATTTTAATTCTAGTAGAAAATTGTTGAACGCTTGCAAGAAAGTTAGGAAATCACAAAGTCTATTCTAAATAAATATCAAAACATCAAAGTCTTATGAAGCTCGGATGTTGTGAAGGCTTATAAAATGGACAAATACATAAATACAAGTGATCAATGGGTGAAGATGAAGTATAATTCAAATTAAAAGTAGACTAATTGGTCATTGAAAACATGCCAATTTCGAGACTCAACACCAAGCATGGTAAGAAATATGAGCATAAATATATTTGTTTAAATTTTATATCTTAAATATAGATAATAAATTACTAATCCATTGGAGGGTTGTTTTTGAATTTGAATTTGACTTTGAATTGTTAAATAATATATATGATGTTTTGGATTTGATTATCATTACAAATTATTTTTATTTATTTATTTATTGAGAACTCAAAGTCCCGAGGGGAAAACACTTAGGTCCAGTGTCCTGCGAGCCTTCTTGAGCCACCCAGCTCTTGCGAGGTATCCTGGCTTGTGATCACTTTAAGATTACACCTAAACTACAAAATATTGTTTTCACACTTACATATTTACACACAAAAGCACTTTTCACACATCACAAAGTTTCTAACATATCACTTATGTCAAAGTATGCTCTCCTCCCTACGCTCACAAGTGATCTAGGACGATTAGAAAGAATTAAAAACTCTTTAGAACTTTTCAAGCACACCTTTAATCAAATGATATTGTTCCAGGACCCCAATATCACAAACTTGTTCACCAAAAAAATCAACCATAAATAAATCACTAAAATCTTCCACAAGAGCGAAAAAAAGAAAATTTTAGTTTAAGTTAGGATTTTGGGGGTAGGTATCCAAAAACCCATCGACATCTCTTTTCATTTCAAACTTAGTGGTTGATGAATTAGGTAACTTGAAATCCTCCAAGTATGAATTAGGTATGCCCCCTTTACCCCTCATCATAATTGACTTTTCCTACCTTCACTAATTCCTCTTGCATTGGGTTCATGCCCCATTGTTGAGTGTTATTGGAAGGCCCAATGTTATTTGAGAGGAAGGACATTAGGTGTATAGGGTACATGCATTTTTTTTTATTATTCCCCACGTGGATAAAACCTACCCAATCAACATCTTTTATTTCAGTTTATTTGCATATGTTATTCAATACTAACCATATGCAGTTGTTAGTTCTATTGTTATAGTAGGCCATATTTCAGATTTGTTTACAAAATCATTTGTTCTCTAAATTCTCTCATCATTCAAATTCACACACATTTTTAGCTAGAATAATAGGGGATCCATAAAATCCCCATCGTTCTAGACATATTCTTGGCCTCCCACCACTATTGGGAGGTATCCTGAGTTTTTTCGACCCCTCAGTTTAACCTCCCTATTCGCCTTTGCGTGCATCATTTTTTGGTTCAAATTTTCTTAGTTCTACCTTGCTCGGCGCAACCATCCTAAACAATCTACCCATTATCCCTTCCTCTCAAGGAACATGCTCTCAACATTCACATACAATGGCTAGGTCGACTCCCAATTTTCCATAATTGGCTTCCTTAAATCTTCCATATTTAATGAAACTCACAAATGGCCCTATTTTGCATGATGTAACTTGGCCAAATATGCCCAATAAGCTGACATCCAACAATCCCAAGTTTGATAATAAACCAAGTGAGTACCTAACCAACCATATCATGACGTTACACCTCTAGTGCTCCTCTAATATCATCATGGACAATTCCATTCAACTACATTTCTTTCAAAGAACCCTAACCGAACAGTCTGTGAAATGGTATGTCGATGAGAAATCGGTGTCCCATGCAACCTTTGAATCATCAAACAAATCATTTTTATCATTCTTCCAACTTTCTGTGCACCATGATACTGGTTTGGAAATTCTCTCGGGATTTCGACAAACCACTTCTACTCATATCACGGATCATATCCATGAATGGCATAGATAATGAAGTTTGTGCAATATTGAGACAAATATGGAACAAAGACTATATTGGTTCCTTGAATCCCTAGTTCATGTCATCACGAAAGGAATTTCCACCACCATGCATCAAAACAAGGATGAGGCCCAACGGTTTTATCTAATCTAATCACAGTTAGGATACCTTTACACGATTCTACGAGATTCTCCTCACCCTTTTCCATTTGGTCAAGACAAGCATTGAACATCAAATTCAACGGATGGCTTGATTGAGTGCATGAACTATTTCAACCCTTATGGCCAACCTATACCCTATTTTGGTATCAACCAATATTCAAACCTATACCAATATTGGATAGTGTGTTTCTTTAGTATGCATTTGTAATTGTGTAATCCGATGGTCATACATAAGTTGTCGATATTGTCAATGGATGGAAATTTTTCCTAATGTGTTTGCCAATTGTTTGTAGGAATTGATACAAAATGGGAAAGCAAGGAAAATGGGAGACTATCATGGGCCTTTAGGTGCAAGACCGTAAAGACAATATCACTTTTTCTAGTAAAGATTTAGTCTGGTATGAAGTATATCGAATGAACGTGAACATTGATCGGGTTGCAAAAATCCATTCAAATAGAGTTCCTAACTTTATTAGAGGGGAGGAAATGAATCCATAAGCTCAATGTAGTTTCACACCCAAAATCAAGGGCTAATGCTACCTTGCGATACAATATGTAAGTATTTTAGAAGTGCATTTTTTAGATGTTGGTAATCAAAATTCTTTATCATTTATCGTATTTATTGGAATTTCAAAAAAATTATGCAGTTATGCTTGCTCATATGGCCCGAAGGACAAAATAAGAGAACAAACATCTAAATGAAGGACCTCATTTGTGAAGAAGAGGGGTTTTCAGTGCCATTTTATTGTAAAGGTCATGGTTTAAAGCCCCGACATAGCAATATTAACATATAACATGTATGAGCATGAAATGGAGAAGGATGGCCCTATCATATCCAATGTGACACTTCAGGTACGCCTAGGTCCATGCATAAGCCAAGGATTTCAAGAGACGTGGTTTCTTATATAAAAAATTGTTTTTTTATGGAAGTGTCAATTGAATCAATGTGTAAAATGCACATTAAGAAACATGTTGGCATGGATGCAACAACTTGAGATAGGGATTTATTCTTATTCAAGAAGGATATTGTAAACATCTACAATCATTTAATGAAGGAAAACTATCAAATGCACAAAAAGGATGGAATGAGTGTGAATCTATAGTATAAAAAACACCAGGATGATTTTTTCTTTTACCAAAAACCCAATAATGGAGAGGTCCCCTTTCTAGCTGGAATTCTAATCAATTGGATGTTGGAGACCATGGTTAAGCTATCCCACAATAGAATAATAGCCATGGATTCAATGTTCAATAAAAATAAATATGGGGTGAGTGTGTTTCCAATGATTGATTTAGTATACTAATTTGACTTGTAGCGATTCATTATGATTGATGGCCTAAACTTGACTTCATATGTTTTTTGAATATGGAAGTACTAGTTGTACACACTTGTGGCATTTGATGAAAAATAAAGTGGGGTGTCGGTTGCATGGGTGGTGTCTTCACGAAATACATCACAAGATATCTCATTATGGTTGGAGCACCTCAAGCAGAGGTGTTACCAACTATGCCCCAATTGGAAAGTCAATGCCTTCATGGTCGATGATGCATTGGCTGAAATCACTGCTTTGAGGTAAATTAAATCTTGTTATTCCACATTACAACTTGTATTTATTCTAAACATTTTACAATTAAAATGAGTTGAATATAGAAGGAGGATCACAAGATCATAAGTGATCTTGTGTTTCTAGCACGTACAAAGGGCGTGGCTAAAAATATGAATTGGTTAGCCAGTAGTCCAGAAAAAACGAATGAAATTTTCAATGAGCTAGGTTATATCATGAAAAATTGTTCCAATGATGAAGTCGCCAATGTAATTGATGGATTTTTCAGAAAATTCACAAATGAGGAGAACTTCTTGGACTATTTCCACAGAAACTAGGTTGTCAGTGATAAGATTTGTAACTTCACATACTCTTTCTTGTGTTTATGTTTTTATGTTTCATAAAGATGAGATATCTGTAGTAACTTAGTTTTTTATGTCAAGGATGTGGGTAAAAGGATTTCGATACTTTACTCATGCAAATCAACAGACAAATAATGTTATGAGTCATACCAAATTTACCTGAAGACAAACTTTCTAAGAGATTTAAGAGAGAAATGCACTCGTAGGATATATTGGTTGTTGTATAACGTTTTGAAAAATGTTGAACCTTGTTATCGGTTCAAGGAAATTTTGAAAGAAAAATAAATTTTGAACAACTACAAGAAAGAGAAGCAACTTGAATCA
This sequence comes from Picea engelmannii, assembly GCA_009831015.1. NCBI lineage: Eukaryota > Viridiplantae > Streptophyta > Pinopsida > Pinales > Pinaceae > Picea > Picea engelmannii. The sequence continues at coordinate 47,521 of ML829093.1, read as the reverse complement.
TCGATGGAAAAAGCTAGAAGAATTCCAGATAGTGTTTGCAACCCTCATGAGAGCATATCTCATGCTTATTAGGTGATGAGTCAAAGTAAACCTGATAAAAAAAATTCTTATCACGTGGTATCACACAAATTTTATAACTGGGAAATTTATCTCGCGAGGGACATCTATCTTTAATGTAGAGGCACCAAACCTTAATGCAGATGTCAACACAATTGTTATAACCGATGACAATGTTGATCTAGAAGTTGAAAGACTTGAGTTGGCTAGAGAGGAGTTGTTTGGTTATTTAGAAATGCTTCGAAATAGTCCTCCTGCTACATTGAGCAAGATCGAACAGTTGGTTGGTTTGGTTAAAAATATGTTGGATGATGCCAACAATCTTCACATTATGGATTATAACTTCACCCATGGGTTGGGTGCTTTCGAGTCATCTTTGAAGAGGAAAAAGAGTTTCCTTAGCTCTAAAAAGAAAAAGAAAAGAAGCAAGTGAAGTGGCAGCTTGGAAATCGATTTGAATGTCTCTACATATGAAATTGAATTATTTCAGTTCTGACACCTCAACAAGCGGGGGCATCCTCGCTCCAACAATGTATCCTATATGGTCCCAGGCGAGTTTTATGGAGCGATGAAATCAATATGTTTAGACTAATGTTTATAAACATGTATTATGAATTCATGCTACTAACATTATGTATTTAAAAATCTTACTTTGAATTGGCTTTGCTTAGTTTCAACATACTTACCAATATAATTACTAGTCTCATAACCCCATTTGCCTAGTTCAATTAAAGCTTGTCTAATTAAATATTTAGTGCATTGTGTCTTGAAACCAACACTAACTTTATTTTGTTTTAACGGTTTATGTCGTAAGATCAACGAAATAAAGAAGAAATTAACGATCCATTCATTCGAGATTTGAACATGTGAGGTTTGGTGAAAGGTAACTTTAAAATTAAACTTGGCAAGAAATTGCAATGATAATTATTTAGGTTTACTAATACAAATAATGATACATGAATAATATATTATTTTAGCATGTATATTAAATAATAAACGAGTTATGAAATCCTTCTCAAGTATTTTTATTGTGAAGAAAAAATAATCTATTGATTTGATTTTTTAAATTGTGTTATATAGTCTAATTACATATTATTTTATTTGTGGTTTTCAGGAGCACTAGGGTATTAGATGCAATGTAAAGATGCAAACATTTAGATGATCTTTTACAAAATTATGTTTTTGTATTAAAACGTAAATATGATTCCATATAGGGCAACTGTACAAGATTCCATATATGATAATTGTTTTAATTTTATAAAACATTATTTGGATTATGTGGAGAGACACAATATTTAACTATATTTTTAACTATGATGAATGTTATCATTAAATTATGATCTTTTCTTTCTCATTTACTACTGTTGTTATTAATTTTTCTACTTTGATTTATGAAAATAAAAAATTTCAAAATATACTTTGAATTTCATACACAAACATATATTTATGTGATGTGATTTGATGTAAATGGAGACTATATAATTAGTTATTAAAATGAAACTATTTGAAAAATGAATATTTTTTTATCATGTGAAAACAAACTTATATCTAATGAATTTGTTTATCACTGATGACTAAATATTCTTGTATTCTTAATTAATGGTTCAATACTACTACTCATTGTTAGCACCAAGAGTTGTTCTTAGACTGCTTTAAGAACAAACCAGTACCCATTTGAATGCTGGAAAACTAAAAGATTAAATCAAGTTTATGTTCAGGAGACCATCAAGACTATATGAGAAAATAAAGGGAAACAAACTACATATAAGTAGGCTACCATTGGGCATGGAGTCATAAACATCCTACAGATCAAAGGAAATCAAACTGTATATCAGATAAAGGTTTATATAATTATGGGTAGAAGCATAGAGAATATGACAAAAGGCAGAAAATCCATCATACAGAGATCCTTTCTGCAAAACAGATTAAAGAAAGCTTGAACAAAACAAAGATTAATAGACAAGTTACAACAGATCCTCTGATGTCCAAGGATCCATTAATCACATGCAACCTTTGATCTTCAAAATCTAGATTATATTCAAGTAAGATGATGCAAAGAAATGGAAAAAAAAAGAAAGACAATCTAATAAACAACTCTCGTGAATCTTTAATGGCAGAAAATCTTACATCACAGACCCTCGGGCTTACAAATAAACACACATGTAAACTACCTTTTTTGCTCTCATGAGCCTATCTTGAATCATGAACTGGACCCTTTCATCAACAAAACAACTTCTATATATAGTGTATCATTCCTTCCTACTCTAAAAAGGTCTAATTCCAAGTGGTTTCTCATTTTCTCTATGAGTTGTTACAACAAGGTGAAACAAAAAATCCACCTAGCTCCTATGTTTTTGGATATTGTCTATTGTGATAAATGCCTTTTGAAACAGGTCTTCCTGCTTGATCCGGTGATTGAACACATATCCCTCATGTCCAACTACCTCCTAGGAAATCATTCGAACCCTTTCTGACAGTTGGAAACCCTCCCATAATTCATATTTATCAAACCGTTAGAGTTCACAATGTATATGCAAGATGCGCTGAGAATTTTCCTGTAGATTCTTATTTTGACTTTTCTCCCAAACAACGAACTGGGTTGAGTTTATTTTTTGTCAGAAAGAGCACCATCATTGTCTTGTAGGTTCAAACACTCTTCAAGTTTGTCTATATATAAACCAAAAAGGGTAGGGGACAATGGTCACCCTTCCTTGACCCCGATATCACTCCTAAAACTTTTAGAGATGCCTGTTGAAGTTCTGATTTTGAATTTAACCTCCTCATATAGCCTATGGACAACTGCTCTAAGATGCATAGGAACCCAAGTTCCTCTGTTCTATGCCAAAGCTTATCTCTAGGGACCATGTCAAAAGCTTTTTTAAAATCGACAAAGAAACAAAAGACTTCCTCTTTTTTCTCCCACACTTTTTCAATGATGCACCTTAGAGTTATACCGTGATCAATTGTGGAGTGTTTAGGTTTGAAACCCGCTTTCCCTTTAGCACACTTATCTCCTTCTTCTGCCCACTTTCTAATTTTTTTTCTAGCATACTTTCGAATAACTTTGCAAACAAGGGGTTTATCATTACGGTCCTATAGTTGGAGGTATGATTGACATCACCACTCTTGAAAAGTGGTATTGTTAGGCTTGTTTTCCAATCTGTAGGGAATCCCTGTTAAATGACATTGTTGAAAAAATTTATAATGTGAGGTGCAAGAGTTTTCGAACCCCACTTTAGATATTTTGCTTGAAGTTCAATTAAATCGTTTGCTTTTCCAACACCCAACTTTTTAAGACCCGCCTCAATCTCTTTCACAGTGAAGAGCTTAGTAGTAGTGTTGACCAAGAGGGGGGTCAACCTTAATATCTTACTCATAAAGTTGCTTTGCATAATCAAACCATTGATAAGCTATGATATTATTTTCAGTTTGTTTCTTTCTCGTTTGAAGTTCCTTCCAAAACAACTTGGGGTTATTTTTCTCCAGGAAGATTAGTTCCTCCCTCCTTGAGATCATTAAATCAACCTTTTTCCTTCTTACAATTTGTTATCACATATTTTTTCGGGGGGTGTTTTCCCTTAGAAATTGGCCATTGGGTGACCAAATGTGAAAGAAGGGGTTTAAAAAACCCACAAATTTGTTTTAACCAAGGTCGAGGCGCACACTCTTCTAGTCGGAAAAAATCCAATCAAGCATAGGCTCAGTCTTGACCATCTGATCCAGCAGGATGCGTGGCACCTGATCTGAACTGCAGAGGAGGTTATTTCGGGAAGTTGAAGTGAGAAATGTCGATGGCCTGAGGTCCTGAAATGTCGATGTTGATCTGAGTCGTTGGATCAAGGAAAGTCGTGGACCATTGATCTAACAATGGCAAAGTCGGAAAATCGGGAATTAGAAGAGGGGAGGTGAGTAGTCTTTCAACTTCCCGAGAAGCAAAATCTCGATACGATGAATATTGTATCTAAGCTGTCCAAACCAGAGGGGCATGTGGCAGTAGATAATGTGAAATCGTGATTTCGCGAGTCGGAGGTTTCAGCATGGAGCAAGGCGCAAGTTCTCGAAACGGGAAATTGTGAAGCGCCCAAGATTGAGCCCAGGGTCACAGACTGTGGTCAGGTGGAAGGCGGTGCCAAGAGGGAAGTGCCCATCGCGAGGATCCTCAGCCATCGGATGCATAGCAGATCCAAATATCCATCTAAGTCAGTCAATTTCACGAGTTCAACCATCGGGATATTGGGAATCAAGTGCAGAGAGAACTCCCGAAATGTGAAATCCTGAAATATCATATGGGATAAGTGTCGGTTCATGGCCCAAGGTCGCATGCCAGTAAGGGTGTCAAATTCATAAGGCCTGCGCCAAAGGAAGAAAGTGCCCACGTTCGTTATAGAGTGAAATCGTCACGGTTTCAAGATCATCGGGTGAACTCAAAGAACCGCTAGCAGCACATAATAGCTCCCTAAGCGTTCAAGTCTCGTCCCGATCCTGATGAAGCAGTTAATGAAAGCGAGGGGATGTGGTTAAAACCTCGCCTCACCCCATAAATGGAAAGCATGGAGGAGCCGACCATGGAAAATAGAGTTGTCAGCCCATGGTACCCCTGTAAGTGGTTTTTCCTGCAAGCCCATACTATTCTGAGTTTGCGTCTGACAAAAGAAGATGCAGATGCCAAGCCTTGAATGCAAGGGCCCGATCATCCTCCTGGGAGTGGTAAACAGAGCCGATATAAAATAGATCAGTTGAGATTTTTGAGAAGGGGGATTTTTTTCCCAGACCGGGGGGGAGATTTGAGATCTGTGATGATTGTGTTTTTGTTGTATGCCTGAAGGCCTGGATTGTAAATTGTTATGTTAATGAAGATTCCTTTAAGTTGTTATATCAGACTGTCTTCTTAGTTTTCATTTTCTATTTCTCTTTCTTGTCTGGATGTAATCTCTCTAATTTATGGATTCCTGAGGCGATGGAGGATCCGTTGCTATCATGCCCATCTTTCATGGTTCAACAGACGTCTCTGCTTCTCCTTCATGTCTAGATGTAATCTCTCTGATTTATGGATTCCTGAGGCGATGGAGGATCTATTGCTATCATACCCATCTTTCATGGTTCAAAAGACATCCTATGTTTTTCTTCTTGTCTGAATCGTTGTAAACCCTCTGATTTCTGGATTTCGGAGGTGGTAGAGGATTTGTTGTCACCTTGCCCATTTTTTATGGTTTATCATTCAGACACTTTCTTCCTTTCTCCTTCTCACCACCACTTAAATCCTTTGTCTGATAGGGAGCTCAAATTCCTTCATTAGGCAGACTATTTATGACTCCATAGCCCAATTCCCCATCACTGATCTGCAGTGATCTTCGTTGTCTTTCCTTTCCTCAAAGTCTCGCTGACTCACCCACTCACACCCTTTTAATTCACAAATATTGTGATGGGTATTGGGCTTACCTCTGCCACAATCCAGAGGTGACTCCTGGCACCAACATTCATGGCACCATTGTCGGGGACGAATTGAATATTTTCCCTGGGATTGAACGACAACGATCCTATGATTCTAAAGGTGCATCAGATATCAGAGCCATCGAATATTGCACTTTCACCTGGCGACTCCACTGTCTCAAATCCATTGTTTCAGTGTGGCTGCTTCTGGCTACACCTAGTAGCCCTTAGGAGAACACAACTATTAGAGTTGGTCTTTGATGGTGAACAAAAACCAGACACACTCATCTTACATATCATTCACATGGAGACTCCATGGGTGGAGGATCGATTGGTGACTCCATTGATTCAAAATGGACAAAATCCTGGCTCGGAGGTTTGCTCCTTTTAATTTTTCTGTTGTTCCTAGTTTTCCCTATTGTGGATGAATGGGGTGATTATTTGCCCATATTTAGAGGGCATGTAGAGGACAACCCTTCTCAGCATCTCCGTGAGTTTCATGAACTCATGCATCAGTGGGATATACATCATGACGATGTATTATTAAAAATGTTCATGTTCTCGTTAGCAGGGGATGCTCATGAATGGTATCATTCTTTACCCCCTACTAGCATCTCCTCCCTGAGAGAGTTTCATGCAGCCTTCAGTAGGCACTGCCAAAGGTTTTATTCCTCGAAGTTTATTTGTCATAGTTGTTGTGAGGAATATGAAGATAGTGATCAAGATATGGATGTTCCTAATGAGGACCATAAGGAGGAAGGAGATTCTCTGAGTGAGTTGATGGAGCTGGTAAAATCTCTCTTTGTCAAAATAGAAAGGTTCAAATATGAAGAAAGCACAGAGGATTTTCCAGTCTGAGGGGCAGATGTTCTTGGCAACCCTACTGATGAGGGTAGTATTGAAGATTCCATAGTTGTAGAGACATTATTTTTTGCCCCTGATGAGCCTGTTGTCTCAAATTTAAAGGAACGAGCCATTGTGGAAGAGGATTCTTCTCTTTTTCTTCACAAGATTTCCCATGATGTGTCTACATTTGGGACTGAAAAGAAGGATCGAGAGATAGTTCCATTTTGGCCTGTTGTCCCTAGCTTTAATGATTATTCGAATGAAAAGCAGCAAAGTCCCACATCGCAATTTGTTGACCAGAGGAGCAGTCAACCTGTATATGACAACTACGAATCAGATTTCGATTTGGATATGCAGGATTTCCAAGAGCATACAACAAAGCCTTATCCTCTATTCGTTAAGGAAAAGCATTGTGAGGAAGTTGGCCACCCTGAACAGCATGATGAAGAGAAGAGATTTCCCACGGGTCTTGTTTATGATGATTATGAATCTAACCCTTGGGAGAGCCAAGAAGAAGAACCAGAAGAACTAGAGGAGTAGCAGAAGGGGCAGTTTATCTCCTGTCCAGAGCGTGTCAGTGAGCAACCATCGTCTGGGAGCAGTCATCCTGCATCAACCTCTCACCCACCTGTACTTGCCAGAGACATCCAACAATGTGTGAGCAGCTGTGTAGCAGAGAAGGTTGTCTGTTACCAAATTTATGGAGTTTGTCGCTTGGCCTACGAACCTATGAAGGAATACATGGAGTTGTATTTCCTTCATGTTTTGAAGCCGCCCAGCTTTATCCTGGCCTTATCATTAGGAGGAAAGTTGAAGGATGTAACCGTTCTGCTATCACGGTTGCATTATTTGTTATCAATCACTAACAGAATAAAAGGGCTTCCAGTTAGGAAGTTATTTGAATGGCTATGGTGGAAGTTTGTTTTCACCTAGCACTGTGTAAAAATCAATTAGTTTAGGACTGTACATAAATAATCTCCTTGGAGCATGTGTGTTTATTTTCATTTTTTTTACTTATCAGCCTATATTTTTCAGCAGGATGTTTTGAGCTCGAATGCATAGCCCAACAAAAGGTGACTGGAACTGCAAAAGAAGATCTTATATCCTTGCAGGGAGGACTCTATCCCCATGGAGCCTAATGTTATCACATATTTTTTCGGGGGGTGTGTTCCCTTAGAAATTGGCCATTGGGTGACCAAATGTGAAAGAAGGGATTTTAAAAACCCACAAATGTGTTTTATCCAAGGTCAAGGCGCGCACTGTTCTGGTCGGCAAAATTCCAATCAAGCACAGGCTCAATCGCGTTCGTCCGATCCAGTAGGACGTGTGGCACCTGATCCGAACCGCAAAGGAAGTTATTTTGGGAAGTTGAAGTGAGAAATGTCGATGGTTCGAGATCCTGAAATGTCGATGTTGATCTGAGCCGTTGGATCGAGGAAAGTCGTGGACCGTTGATTTGACACTGGCGAAGTCAGAAAATCGGGAATCGGGAGAGGGGAGGTGAGTAGTCTTTCAACTTCCCGAGACACAAAATCTCGATACGATGAATATTAGATCTGGCCTGGCGGTAGAGGATCTGTTTTCATCTTGCCCATTTTTTATGGTTTATCATTCAAACACTTTTTGCCTTTCTCCTTCTCACCACCACTTAAATCCTTTGTCTAATAGGGAGCTTAAATGCTTTCATTAGGCAGACTGTTTACAACTCCATAGCCCAATGGCCCATCACTGATCTGTAGTGATCTTAGTTGTCTTTCCTTTCCTTAAAGTCTTGCTGACTCACCCACTCACACCCTTTTAATTCAAAAATATTTTTATGGGTATTGGGCTTACCTCTGCTACAATCCAAAGGTAACTCCCGGCACCAACACAATCTGCTTGTAGGATTTTAAGTTTATTTCTTTCTGGCTTGACTCTTTCAAATTTTCCTTGTTGTTTTTCATTCATCATCAAACCAAGCATTAACTGGAAAACAATTTGTTTCAAATTTCCTATTTTTTGCTCTTTTGCATTCTGCAAGTGCGCGGAATTAAATTTGTTAACTCATGACTATGGAGGCCCTGGGACGGGATTTTCTCCTTGTTAAACAACCTCTCTAGTGCTATCTTGAAGGTATTACAATTTTTTTGAGTCAAAACAATTATGCTCTTTGAAGGAGGTTGTTGAATGCATTGATTTTTCGTCCCACGYTRTTGTTGTTCAGTCCAAGTGAAGCTTAATTAGATCGGTCTATGATCATATTTCAACTCCCASAGTTTTTCACCAATCAAAACTTCCTCCATTTCCTCACACAAGCCATGTGAGAAAATTTCATAATCCACTACACTTGCTCATTGTAGGTATTGCAGGTGAAATTACTAGAATTTGCCCATCTAGCCAACCCATTACAAATGACTAGGTCAAATTCTCCACATAGAGTAAGCAATTTCTCCCCAAAAAGGTTGCAACTTTTGTTGTCCTCTGAAACTCTTGTCCATTGATTATTGCTTTCTTCTGTAATCCAAATTGATTACTTGGGTAGAACCTGATTGCTATTTTTTTTGTCCTACAAGACTCAAAGTTGATTCTTCACCCCTATTTGTCCATAATGGCCTCGTTGCATAGTTTCCTGCTAACAAATTTGATGTTGCTTCTTGTCTACCACCTTGCTATCATGTTTTAGAATGAGGACCAAAATGTTCCCTCTGTATGTTCATATTCCTCGCACGGTTCCTTTTTCCTTTTCCTTTTCCCGTCATTGTTCCTTCCTTCACTATCGTAGCTAAATGTCAAACCTCGCAATGTTCCCGTCGCAGTTGTTCCCTCAATGTTCTCRTCGCAGTTGTTCTCGATATCTTMCCCGCATTGTTCMCGTCGTAGTTGTTCTCAATATCTTATTTGTGTTGTTCATGATATCTTACTYGCATTGGTCTCGTATKTTGTTCCCGTCACTCATTCCTTCACGGTCACATCTAAGGGGATTTTGGATGAGTGTGGCTCATAGGTCGACAATAATTCCAACTCGACTTAGTTTGATGAACCATTAAAGACTGCATCAACCTCACGTCCTTATGCCATGAATCTTGCATTCGCTGGGACGACGGAGGTGACAGGCTGTAATTCCCAATTGTGGCGTGTTGGGGGTTGGCGTCAGGAGTAATGTATAAGCCGGGAGGGGCGGTTCTAGAATGTTTGTCCAATGGGGAAAGGCTCGAGGGGCGGTTCTAGAATGTTTGTCCAATGGGGAATGTTTGTCAAAACCTCACCCTGAGGGTTTTTCCCCATTTTAAACCAAAGTTCCATGCATTTCAAAACCTCACCCCAAGGGTTTTGCCTCATTTTAAACCAACCCAGATGCTCAGAAAATGTCGCACAAAAACCTACCGAAAAGATAACTCAGAAGGGAAGATTACTCCCGATTTAACCCACTCCATCCCCACCCACTTAACTTTGTTTGGTCAGAGTTTACAATGCACGAATAGTTATAGACTGATGAAGCTACTCGTGGTGCTTGTAACGCTTTGATTGTAGATATCCAACAACATATCTAATTTCCTTTTCATTAACTCTTGCTTGAATTTTTTTATCAGCCATATCACTTCTCAGCTCAAAGATGGGCCTTAAGTGATCCTCATAGACCCGGGCATTACTGGTCTTGCCATCAGAATTGGAATTCTAAGGTTCTTCCTTGGATGACCTAATAGTGTCACCTGCATCATTAGGAGAGGAATCATCACTTGCAACCGAAAGAGGGGGCTTGGTTACTTCAATCACAATTGTTATTCATCTAGTCTTCGAGGTTACGATGCCATCCTTAATATATGTGCCCTGGCTTAATTCATCCCATTCCACCATGCAAACCCAATACTCGACCTCTTCCTTATTGTCTCATTACTTCTGCAGAACTTCTTAGTGGTTCAAGTGTTGGTGTGTTCCCTCTATTTGGATTCCCGTAATGCTTTGCTCATTGTCGCCATCGATGTCCATTGAAGAAGTACTCTCATTTATGCTTGTGAAATCACATAATATACCACGCCTCTAGTAACTCTCCCTCGTTCTCGAGGCAAGTTGATAAGGGATAAGGGACCAAGCGCGCAGAGAAGGTTAACATGCTCAATATTGACTTGAGGAGATTCACACCGAAGACAAAAATATGCTCTCGATCATATCTATGGTAACTTACCTTTAACAACATTGTGGTCTTGAATGTGATAATGACACATTTGCATATCTCTATGGTAACTTTTTTTTTTCCAAGGAAAAATTACTCAAATTTATATATTGTATAAATTCATTTACAGTATGACAGCAGCAAGCTATGAAATGCAGTCCATGAGCCGATCATATCAGAATGAGGACAATACAAATAAAATTGCCTGGAACAATGGCCGAAACAGCGGTCCATCGAATGACCTTACACAAAACTTAGTAGACTGATCCCTGGTGCGCCTGTAGCTTTAAATCGCCATCGACCGAGGCTGTCTCAACAGAAGTCAGTTACACAGGCCATTCCCATTCAGTAAGCATTCAGCCTCCACAGGCAAACCATATAAAACAGTACCATGATAACGGGCAGGTTACATTATCAAAAGATACAAATGCTGGTCGTAGAGCTTTCAATGACACTATCACAGTGGGAAATGGAGAGTCTACCGACCACGCCTTTTAGTGCTATCTTTGATAGTGCATCCACTTCGCAGTTGAAGGATCTGGGTAAGTGTTTGAAACTGATGTCAAAAAAATTCTTGGACAACTCCAGCGTTTTAAGTTTCCAGCCTTCTATATGAACGGAGTGAAGATTGGATTTCTGGTTAATCCAGTCGATAACAACGCGCGAGTCACCCAGGACTATAATGTTTTTAATGGACCAAGTGGAGGCTAGAAAAAGTGTGGTCCAGAGCCCCAAGAGCTCTGCTTTTGTGTTTGATCCCACACCGCAGCTGAAAAACCATTTAGTGTTCCTTGAGTGATGAGATCTGAAAATACCCCCCGCACCACAACGACCAGTGACCTGCGCAGCACCATCAAAACAGGCAAATGTGTATCCATCTGGCAGATTAAATTCAAGATCTTTATGGAGCTGTGGAAAGTCTCTTTGCTGTTTCCAATGAAAGGAGTTTTGAACATTGTATACAACATGCCGCAGGGAAGGAGATTGTTCCTCGAAGGTCACCCTGTTGCGCGCTAGCCATAATTTCCAGCAGACGTGGGCGGCCAGGCAAATAGGAGGGGATTTTAAGGAGGTCCATAGTTGGAAACAATCAGAGAGGGTGTCACTTTTCCAGGTGAAGGGAAGTGAGAAAAGTTTTAGGAGACAAGTCCAGACCTCCCTTGCAAAATTATAGTGAATAAAAAGGTGATGAGCATCTTCAGGAACCTGACGGCAGAGGAGGCAGATGTTCGGCCCTTCCCAACCACGCCGACAGAGCTTATCCCAAGTAAGAATCTTTTCCTTCCCCGCGAGCCATAGAAAAAGTTTAATCTTGAGCGGGATTGTCCAATGCCAAATCTGTGCGAACCAGGAGGAGTCGACCCCTTGTGAGCAATGATTGAGGAGAGCCGAGTACAAGTTTTTAACAGTGAGAGTACCCGTGGCATCCCCTCCCGCCCACAGCAAAGTGTCTGGGTCTTCAGTTAAGGATATACCTGTGCTTCTAAGTGCAAGGGTGAATCGAATCCATTCGGCCTCCCAAAGACCACTAATCGACAGGTCCCGGCAACACAACCAGTAATCCGGCAGAGTATGGTCTCTGGTCAGAATACGAGCCTGTGCAAGAGTCTTAAGGCTCAGGGAGTTGAGATAAAGACAAAAAAAAGGAGAGAGAAGTGTGCTATCCTCCAGCCCGAGAATCAAATCCTTTCCCAAATGAATCTCCTTGCCAGATCCAGGCTTCCAACGAAGCCAGTGGAGGATCACAGGCGAAGCAACGACCAAGCCTTTCCAGAAGGGGGATGCCCTCTTTAGCTGTAGAGTAGGCTTTCGGATCCAAACACAAAACGGCAGGGAGCTCATGTATTTTTCTGCAATGATTCGGTGCTAGAGACACAGATCTCTATGGTAACTTACCTTTAACTAATAACTAAGAAATTTTTCCCTTTAAAGTTATGTGCAATTTTTTCTCACTTATTTGCATAGCTGGTAATGTAATTTTTCCCTTTAAAGTTATGTGCAATTTTTTCTCACTTATTTGCATAGCTGGTAATGTTGTTGGATGCCCACTATTTCACTTATTTGCATAGCTGGTATTGTTGTTGGATACCAACTACAATGAATAAATGAAATTGGGAGAATACCCGTCTAAAGGTTATTTAAATAATAAAATTGTAAAAAATAAACTATAAATTTTAGTGTTCAAAATAGAACATTGAGATTTAATGGAGTCTTTTATCAAAATTAATGTAATGTTAATGATAAAAAAAGGAAATGTGAACAAGCAAAAGACATTGGAATGCTTACTCCACAAGAACGTGGTATTTTAAGCTTGTAGTTATTCCTAATTAGCCTTATACTATATATCAAATTGCACTATAAGCTTTAGAGAGCCTATCTGATTAGTTGAGTTTCCATCTATCAAATCGACGGTGGTTGTGAATTAGCATACTCAATCTAACGGTTCTGGTTTGTCTTCCCTTTGCTCTGTATTCGCTATTAACAACCAGACTCCAAAAATATTTGTGTTCTTCTCTTGCAATTCAATGATCTCAATGATCTGAATAGTTAAGGATTCTTTCTCAATTACACAGTGTAAAGAATAAAGATCATTGATCTTGAAACTGATCAACGATAGTTAAATGAATTCCTTTCTCTACTTTTCTTCAAGGATTATCCTCTAGTGAGCTTTCTCCACAGACATTTTTCCTGTTCAACCCTGAAACCTACACACAATTCACCAGTGATGGTGATAGTGATTATCCCATGTGATGCAGGAGCATCGCCAGTAGCAAGCGAGCGCGGGGGCGGAAGACAGCTGGGATGAGCGCCAGCACATTTCAGCACGTTGCAAAAGTGTTTTGGAATGTTTTTGAAATATTAATGTAATAAGGCGTACCTTGCATTTATATTTTGGAGGATGTAAACAAATCATGAGCGATTTGCTCTCATCTATAGTACGTAGAGGCATTTATGCATAGTTAATGTAAGTAGGTAGATTTAAATTCCAGATTAGACAGTTTAGAGCGTAGGAGGGAAAACCAACTATAGACACCCTCACCTTTGTATCGTTGGAACATTAACAATCAGAGATCAATTAGCATAGAGAAGAAGAGAGTTGTAGCAGAGAGTTGAGAAGAAGAACTCATGTACAGGAGCTTTGAATTAATATATGAAGCTTTAATTCAGATTATGGTGTTATGATGTTTTTTGTGTATACATGATGAATGGTATGCTTATGGTTGTTTATTCTCTCTGTTATGCATTTGCTTTAATATTGTGTGAATGTATGATTTCATGTTAAATGTTTGAAGTCTGAGAGAGAGAGAGAGAATGAGTTTCAATTGTTTCTCTTCCTGAGTGAGAAGTTCCTGCAAGGAGTGCAGTGAAATCGTATGCAAGAAGTGCGTTGACAGGGATTCAGAGTTTATCTCTAAAAGCTCAGGAGGGATACTGTTGTTCTCATTCTCGCAAAAGTGCAGGTGAAACACAGGATTCGTGCAAGGTGTGCGTAGGCCGGTTAAAATTTGAGAACTTATCAACCAAGGGGTGAATTGGAAGACTGTTTTTGCAGAAAAGTGCACAGAGTCGAGAGAATCAAATACTTAGAAGTATTTGAGGGACTGCCGCAAGAAGTGCACGCAGGAGTCTTATTGAAGACTCGAGGTTGCAAGGAAATCTCAACAGGGTTAGTGCCTTGAGATAAACAAGGGGGATAAGAAGAAAAGTCATTTTGCAGAAGTTAAATCCCAGAGGAAGAACCTTGGTTTATTTCGCAGGAGTTATCAAGGAGCAATGAGTGGTTGAAATTCTCTGTGGGGAATTCCCGAAATCACGAGGACCGTAGAATCCAAGGAAATTCAAGGTGGTTAGAGGCAGGCGAGCTTACCACTCTAGGATCTAGAATCAATGTGGACCGTTGATTGTGATTTGCACAATCCTTCAGATCATTTCGGCATTTCAAGGATCCTAGCGACAAGGAGTCGAGTGCAGTGGAACGAAATCCCGAAGTCGCGAGTTGCGATAGAACCTGGATTAAAGTTTCGGGATTTCGGCACTTCGGGTGTCGGGAAACGAAGAAGGCAGCGCTTTGGGAGCGAAAGTCCCGAAAACCCGAAAGAGTGACAGGTGACAGGAGTCTACGTTAAAGGTAGAAAACCGCAAGGACGAAAGGTGGCGTGTCTTCGTCAATTGGCAGAGTCAAATTTTGTTGACCGTTTCGAGGTTTGGAAGTTGAAGGACGGAGAGCCTTGCATTTGGATTCGTGAAATCGCGAAGTCTGAAATCCCGATGAAGTGAGAAGCCCATTGAAAATTCAACCTTTGCCGAGTGCATCGGAGTTTGGAAATTCAGGTTTCGGCAGTTGTAGAGATAAGAACCCTCGACAACAGGAATCGCGAAATCGCGAAACCCGAAGTCTCGAACTTGCGAAGGGCGCGATCCTATTTCAGTTAAGGAGGTTTGGGTTGATGCTTTGTGTTTGATCACTCAAGCACACCCATAAGGAATTGTGGATACACTGTTGAGTGTGAAGGGTATTTCTCGAGGGGAAACCAAAGAGTCAATTAGACTCAAAGGGTAGATTAGAACGATCCTGCGCGGACCTTGGACCGTAGGGTTTGGGGGTTTGCGTCAGTTGTGGTATCAGAGCACAGAAAAAGTTCTTTGTTTTCTATAGCAGAGGAAGGAAGAATATTTCTCAGCCATGCCGCCGAGAAGAAGAGATAGACCAATGCCTGATCCAGCAATGAAAAGGGAAATGCGTGAACTACGTGCGAGGCTTGATGTCATGGAGACAACATAGAGGCACACAGTCGACACTGGAGATATCAGTGAGGCTGACAATGAAAATGAAGCTGGACATGGAGAAGAAGTCGCAGTCGAAGATGTTGTAGATGAACGCCTATTCAGGGTTGTCGCAAGGATAGGTGCCAGGGAAAAAATGGAGATTCCCATGTATGAGGGAAACCTGGATGTTGAAGAGATTATAGATTGGATTAGAGATCTGGATAAATATTTTGACTATGAGGATGTCGAGGAAGACAGGAAAGTCAAACATGTTGTCACAAGACTTAAAGGGCATGCAGCATTATGGTGGGATGAACTGCAGGCTGACAGACGCTGCAAAGGCAAGCAGAAAATCAAGAGTTAGGATAGAATGGTTGCAAAGATGAAAGCAAAATTCATACCCAAGGATTATCAAATTACTATATTTCAGAGAATGCATAACTTGAGATAGAATTTGATGTCAATGAAAGAATACACTGAAGAATTATACAAACTAAACATCAGGGCATGTCATCAGGAAAGTGATGATGAAAAGGTTGTCAGATACATGAATGGTCTGAGATATGACATCCAAGATGAGATGAGCATGATGATCGTTCGGACTGTAGAATATGCTTATCAGATGGCTCTGAAATCTGAAGAAAAACTGAGCCGAAAGCAAGGTCAAAGAGGCTGAGGAAGAAGTCAGACCAGAGGCAAAACAATTTCCCAAGACAGAACTCAGAGACCTCAAGAGGAGGGAAAGAAACCTCAAACTCAGCATGAGAGAGGAGGAAGCTCACAGAGAGGACAGTATGCTGATAAGAATGCTTTTCCTCGTACCAGAGGAAGAGGAAGAGGCAGAGGTGGAGAAATAAAATGCTTTACCTATGGAAAAAACGGATATAAATCCTATGAATGCCCAGATAAAAAGAAAGAAGGAGGTGAAAATCACATTGCAGAAGCACAAAGATGGAATGTTGAGGCAGAAGATGTTGAGGACGGAAGATCACTGATGATGAGAGAATTTCTCTTAACACCAGATAAAGTGGCAGAGAACCCATTCCAAAGTAATAGACTTTTTCGAACTGCTTGCAAGACCAAAGACAGGGTATGCAAAGTCATCGTGGGCAGTGGTAGCACAGACAATCTCGTTTCTACAGAGATGGTAGAAAAGTTGGAGCTAGAGACTATCGTACATCCAAGCCCATACAGAGTTTCATGGCTACAAAAAGGACATCAGGTAAATGTCACTAAACAATGTTTAGTTGAATTTAAAATAGGAGGATATAAAGATGAAATACTATGTGATGTCATTCCCATGGATGTTTGTCATCTATTGTTGGGTAGACCATGGCAATATGATAGAAATGTGATTCATGATGGGAGAAAGAACACATACACCCTGGAGAAGAATGGGAGTACTCACATGTTTTTGTCGATTAAGGATAAAGAAGTGAAACTTGAGGTAAGCAACATTGTACTTCTCATGAGTGGGAAGGAACTCCTTAAGGAGGTTAAGAAGAAGGAAGATACACAATTCATTGTGGTCAGGAAGCCTAGAATTGTTTTAACCAGTACAAGAGTGGGTGATTTACCAGAGGAAATCTAGGAGTTGTTGGAAGAGTTTGCTGATATAGTAGTGGACAAACTACCTCGTTCGTTGACACCTATCAGAAGTATAAGCCATCATATTGATCTTATACTTGGATCTAGTTTACCAAACAAAGTAGTGTACATATTGACGTCGCAGGAGAATGAAGAGGTCAAGAGACAGGTCTAGGCTTTAATGGACAAAGGGTTGATTAGAGAGAGCTTGAGTCCATGAGTTGTCCAACAATGCTCAGCCCAAAGAAAGATAGAGGCTGGAGGATGTGCACAGACTCGAGGGCGATCAATAAGATTACCATCAGGTATAGATTTCCATTGCCAAGGATGGATGATTTGATGGATTGCTTGAGTGGAGCAAGATTCTTTTCAAAGGTTGATTTGAAAAGAGGATATCATCAAATCCGAATGAGAGAAGGTGATGAATGGAAGACGAAATTCAAGACAAATGAAGGGTTGTATGAATGGCTTGTTATGCCATTTGGCTTAACAAATGCGCCTAGTACTTTCATGAGATTGATGAATGAAGTCCTGAAGGATTTCATAGGAAAATTCATCATCGTATATCTTGATGATATATTGATTTTCAGCAAGACAGAAGTTGAACACTTGAAGCATTTGGCTATAGTGATGAGGAGATTGCAGCAAGAAAAGTTGTTGATAAATATGAAGAAATCAACATTTATAAGGACAGAACTCATTTATTTGGGTTTTGTTATCTCTGCAAATGAGCTGAAAGTGGATCCGGAGAAGGTGGATGCCATTAAGAATTGGCCATCGCCGAAGAGTATATTTGAAGTTAGAAGTTTCCATGGATTGGCTAGTTTCTACAGGAAATTTATCAGAAATTTCAGTGGAATTAGCACACCGATGATGGACACGGTGAAGAAAAGACATAAGTCTTTTCACTGGACAAAAGAAGCAGAGAAAAGTTTCAACTTGTTGAAGAGGAAGATTACTGAACAGCCAATTCTGGTGTTGCCATATTTCAGTAAGACATTTCAGGTCAAATGTGACGTTAGTGGATTTGCAATTGGAGCGGTCCTGAGCCAAGATGACAGGCCAGTCGCATACTTCAGTGAGAAACTGAATGAAGCGAAAGTTAAGTACTGCACATATGACAAAGAATTTTATGTTGTCATACAAGCGCTGAAGAAGTGGAGACATTATCTGGTTCCCAAAGAGTTTGTTTTGTACAACGATAATCACACTTTACAATTTGTGACTCAACAGGACAAGTTGAACCAAAAGCATGCAAAATGGTTTGAATATATGCAAAATTTTACTTTTGTAATTAAACATATTTCTAGAACTGCTAACAAAGTTGTTGATGCTTTGAGCAGTAAATGTTTGTTGATGCAGGAATTCAAAGTCAAAACTTTGGGTTTTGATAATCTCAAAGAAATGTACAGAGACGATCCAGATTTTAAAGAGGCGTATGAGGCATCTGAGAATCCAATTCTCAGGGAAAGAAGTCAATGAACTGAATATATGATCCAGGATGGATTATTATTCAGAGGCAATCAATTATGTATTCCAAAATGCTCCATGAGGGAGAATCTACTGAAAGAAAAACACAGTGGAGGATTGGTCGGACATCTCGGTCATGATAAGACATTCTCAAAGTTGAATGGCTCATATTTTTGGCCAGGGATGAGGACAGATTTAAAAATATTTGTGGACAAATGTAGAATTTGTTAGCACACAAAGGGAAAAAGGCAGAACACAGGGTTATACCATCCATTACCCATACCTGAGAGGTTGTGGGATGCAGTGAGCATGGATTTTGTATTAGGGCTGCCAAGGACGCAAAGAGGTTGCGATTCAATCTTTGTGGTAGTCGATAGATTTTCAAAGATGGCACATTTAATACCATGCCAGAAAACCAGCAACGTAACTCACATTGCGAACCTGTTTTTCAAAGAAGTTGTCAGACTTCACGGCTTGCCAAGAAGTATTGTTTCAAATCAAGACACCAAGTTCGTGGCACATTTCTAGAGGAATTTATGGAAGAAGTTGGGGACAAGTTTGTCATTTAGCTCATCTTATCATCCTCAGATGGATGGGTAGACATAAGTTATAAATAGAAGCTTGGGAGATTTGCTAAGGAGCCTAGTGACTAAACTGTTAATGTTTATGCTATAATTATAGTTCTTTGCATTTCATAAAGATAAGAGCATAATAAGAACAAGATCACTGAGAAATACACATCCACAATAGACACAACATTTATCCTGGGAAACCCTCTAGGGGAATAAAACCCAGCAAAACTTCCTTATCATAAATAACTTATCAAATGTTCAAGAGATAACTCAACCAATACGGAAAATCCTCCTCCAAGAGATGTGCCACCCTTCTTCTCCTCTCACCAACTTGAAATGTCAACTTGCCTCATAAGAGAATGAGCAAGTGAAGTGTGTGATAGAAGTGAGGCGCTAGCCT
>ML829093.1:0-20315 GCA_009831015.1 Picea engelmannii | reverse complement strand
ACATTCATTGGAAGCACCAACTTCCTTTGTTTTCTAGCTGCAACTGGAAGGAGGCTCCAACCCCCTAGTTTCTCAAGCTACAACCTGAGGGAAGCTCCAACTCCCCAAATCTCTAGCTACAAACAGAAGGAGGCTACAACCCCTAATGGTCTCCGGCTACAACCGGAAGGTGACTACAACCACCTGTCCTTGCCCTGTCCTGCCACCCTGAAGTAGAGGTAGAATGATGGAACCACTGTCACACTATCACTGTGAGATATACCGTTGCAAACATGTACCAATAAATCTAAACCATGCATCAACCTATAATCAACCTGTACCATAAACAAGTGCATCAACCATGCACCAACCTGTAATCAACATGTACCATAAATAAGTGCATCAACCATGCACCAACCTATAATCAACCTGTACCATAAACAAGTGCATCCAACCATGTACCAAGTATGTTCCAATCATGTGTCAACTACTCATCAACTATGAATCATCAATATGTACCAACATCGTCAACTATACACTTCATGTATGTGTTAACTCATCAACTATTTGTCTCAACCATGTACTCAACATGTGCCACAACCAAAATCCCCCATCAATTTCATCATTCAAATCTGATTTGTAGCTCTGTAATAAACCTGGTGTATATGATCACATTCCTGCAAGCCTTCATTAACTTTAAAAACAAGAGACTAGCATTTTCATCAAACTATTCTTTAGTCTCACATGCCTCGTTTTGGATTAGTCAACAACCCTAACTTGAAGTAATCATAACTTTGAACCTGTAATGTATAAAGATATGAAACTGGTACACAATGTTCTTCAGTGTTATTTATGCAATTCCTCCAAGTGGAACTACTTGGAACCTCTCATAAACGGAGTTATAGCAAAAATGACATACCTTGCTGAATTATGGCTTATTCTAGAGAGCGACCTTGTAGAGCATGCCTCGCACAAAATATTTGATGAAATGATCTGAAACTATTACAAAAAATACTACAGACTGTACCCTAACCAACACATTTAGTCTCACTAAATTTGAATTTTTTATGAAGAAGTTATGACATTTTTACCCGAAACACCTGATTTTGACTAGTTTCAGGACTAGCCACAAACCCTATTTTCCACAGAGTGTAACTCCCACAATACAACGACCCACAAGCTGAATATTTAACCACGGATACTTGGATGTATTTTCTCACTTGCATAGCAATTTTAGGATCTGAATCATTATAGAAAAAAAGTTATAGCGAAAATGGTGAGATGACCTGAAAATAAGATACCTTAGAAAGCACCATCAAAAGAATTTATCCTTCCTTGCATTTCGGCCTTCTTATCCTAATGAGTGTGAATCTATAGTATAAAAAACACTAGGATGATTTTTTCTTTTACTAAAAACCCAATGGTGGAGAGGTCCCCTTTCTAGCTGGAATTCTAATCAATTGGATGTTGGAGACCATGCTTAAGCTATCCCACAATAGAATAATAGCCATGGATTCAACGTTCAATAAAAATAAATATGGGGTGAGTGTGTTTCCAATGATTGATTTAGTATACTAATTTAACTTGTAGCAATTCATTATGATTGATGACCTAAACTTGACTTCATATGTTTTTTGAATATGGAAGTACTAGTTGTACACACTCATGGAATTTGATGAAAAACAAAGTGGGGTGTCGGTTGCATGGGTCGTGTCTTCATGAAATACATCACAAGATATCTCATTTTGGTTGGAGCACCTCAAGCAGAGGTGTTACCAATTGTGCCCCAGTTGGAAAGTCAATGCCTTCATGGTCGATGATGCATTGGCTGAAATCACTGCTTTGAGGTAACTTAAATCTTGTTATTCCACATTACAACTTGTATTTATTCTAAACATTTTACAATTAAAATGAGTTGAATATAGTAGGAGGATCACAAGATGCGAAGTGATCTTGTGTTTCTATCATGTACGAAGGGCGTGGCTAAAAATGTGAATCGACTGGCCAGTAGTCCAGAAAAAATGAATGAAATTTTCAATGAGCTAGGTTATATCATGAAAAATTGTTCCAATGATGAAGTCGCCAATGTAATTGATGGATTTTTCAGCAAATTCACAAATGAGGAGAAGTTCTTGGACTATTTCCACAGAAATTGGGTTGTCAGTTATAAGATTCGTAACTTCACATACTCTTTCTTGTGTTTATGTTTTTGTGTTTCATAAAGATGAGATATCTGCAGTAACTTAGTTTTTTACGTTAAGGATGTGGGTAAAAGGATTTCGATACTTTACTCATGCAAATAAACAAACAAATAATGTTTATGAGACATACCAAATTTACCTGAAGACAAACTTTCTAAGATATTTAAGAAATAAATGCACTTGTAGGATAGATTGGTTGTTGTATAACTTTTTGAAAAATGTTGAACCTTGTTATCGATTCAAGGAAATTTTGAAAGAAAAAGGATTTTTGAACAACTACAAGAAAGAGAAGCAACTTGAATCATCGATTGAAAAAGCTAGAAGAATTCCATATAGTGTTTGCAACCCTCATGAGAGCATATCTCATGCTTATTAGGTGATGAGTCAAAGTAAACCTGATAAAAAATGTCTTGTCACGTGGTATCACACAAATTTTATAACTTGTGATTGCCCATGGTCTATTCATGACAACATTTGCAAGCACTCCATAAAGGTAGATTAGTTGTATTCCCCCTCAAAGGATTCAAACCCGTTATTGGATCATAATGCAACAACCAGTTCATTCAATGTCCCTCTCGAGATAAATGTAGAGGCATCAAACCTTAATGCAGATGTCAACACAATTGTTATAACCGATGACAATGTTGATCTAGAAGTTGAAAGACTTGAGTTGGCTAGAGAGGAGTTGTTTGGTTATTTAGAGATGCTTCGAAATAGTCCTCCTGCTACATTGAGCAAGATCGAACAGTTGGTTGGTTTTGTTAAAAATATGTTGGATGATGCCAACAATCTTCACATTATGGATTATAACTTCACCCATGGGTTGGGTGCTTTCGAGTCATCTTTGAAGAGGAAAAAGAGTTTCCTTAGCTCTAAAAAGAAAAAGAAAAAAAAAGCAAGTGAAGTGGCAGCTTGGAAATCTATTTGAATGTATCTACATATGAAATTGAATTGTTTCAGTTCCGACACCTTAACAAGCGAGGGCGTCCTCGCTCCAACAATGTATCCTATATGGTCCCCGATGAGTTTCATGGAGCTATGAAATCAATATGTTTAGACTAATGTTTATAAACATGTGTTATGAATTCATGCTACTAACATTATGTATTTAAAAATCTTACTTTGAATTGGCTTTGTTTAGTTTCAACATACTTACCAATATAATTACTAGTCTCATAACCCCATTTTCCTAGTTCAATTAAAGCTTGTCTAAGTAAATATTTAGTGCATTATGTCTTGCAACCAACACTAACTTTATTTTGTTTTAACGGTTTATGTCGTAAGATCAACGAAATAAAGAAGAAATTAACGATCCATTCATTCGAGATTTGAACATGTGAGGTTTGGTGAAAGGTCACTTTAAAATTACACTTGGCAAGAAATTGCAATGATAATTATTTAGGTTTACTAATACAAATAATGCTACATGAATAAGATATTATTTTAGCATGTATATTAAATAACAAGCGAGTTATGAAATCCTTCTCAAGTATTTTTATTGTGAAGAAAAAATAATATATTCATTTGATTTTTTTAATTGTGTTATATAGTCTAATTACATATTATTTTATTTGTGGTTTTCAGGAGCACCGGGGGATTAGATGCAATGTAAAGATGCAAACATTTAGATGATCTTTTGCAAAATTATGTTTTTGTATTAAAACGTAAATATGATTCCATATAGGGCAATTGTACAAGATTCCATATATGATAATTGTTTTAATTTTATAAAACATTATTTGGATTATGTGGAGAGACACAATATTTAACTATATTTTTAACTATGATGAATGTTATCATTAAATTATTAAATTATGATCTTTTCTTTCTCATTTGCTAATGTTATTATTAATTTTTCTACTTTGATTTATGAAAATAAAAAATTTCAAAATATACTTTGAATTTCATACACAAACATATATTTATGTGATGTGATTTGATGTAAATGGAGACTATATAATTAGTTATTAAAATGAAACTATTTGAAAATTGAATTTTTTTTTATCATGTGAAAACAAGCTTATATGTAATGAATTTGTTTATCACTGATGACTAAATATTATTGTATTCTTAATTAATGGTTCAATACTACTACTCATTGTTAGCACCAAGAGTTGTTCTTAGATTGCTTTAAGATCAAACCCAGTACCCATTTGAATGCTGGAAAACTGAAAGATTAAATCAAGTTTATGTTCAGGAGACCATCAATACTATATGAGAAAATAAAGAGAAACAAACTACATATAAGTAGGCTACCATTGGGCATGGAGTCATAAACATCCTACAGATCAAAGGAAATCAAACTGTATAGCAGATAAAGGTTTATATAATTATGGGTAGAAGCATAGAGAATATGACAAAAAGCAAAAAATCCATCATACAGAGATGCTTTCTGCAAAACAGATTAAAGAAATCTTGAACAAAACAAAGATTAATAGACAAGTTACAACATATCTTCTGATGTCCAAGAATCCATTAATCACATGCAACCTTTGATCTTCAAAATCTGGATTATATTCAAGTAAGATGATGCAAAGAAATGGAAAAAAAAGAAAATACAATCTGATAAACAACTCTCGTGAATCTTTAATGGTAGAAAATCTTACATCACAGACCCCCGGGCTTACAAACAAACACACACATGTAAACTACATTTTTTTCTATCATGAGCCTATCTTGAATCATGAACTGGACCCTTTCATCAACAAAACAACTTCTATATATAGTGTATCATTCCTTCCTACTATAAAAAGGTCTAATCCCAAGTGGTTTCTCATTTTCTCTATGAGTTGTTACAATAAGGTGAAACAAAAAATCCACCTAGCTCCTATTATTTTGGATATTGTCTATTGTGATAAATGCCTTTTGAAACAGGTCTTGCTGCTTGATCCAGTGATAGAACACATATCCCTCATGTCCAACTACCTCCTAGGAAATCATTTGAACCCTTTTTGATAGTTGGAAACCCTCCCATAATTCATATTTATCAAACTGTTAGAGTTCACAATGTATATGCAGGATGCACTGCGAATTTTCCTATAGATTCTTATTTTGACTTTTCTCCCAAACGATGAACTAGGTCGAGTTTATTTTTTGTCAGAAAGAGCACCATCATCATCCTGTAGGTTAAAACACTCTTCAAGTTTGTCTATATATAAACCAAAAAGGGTAGGGGACAATGGGCACCCTTACTTGACCCCGATATCACTCCTAAAACTTTTAGAGATACTTGCTGAAATTCTGATTTTGACTTTAACCTCCTCATATAGCCTATGGAAAACTTCTCTAAGATGCATAGGAACCCAACTTCCTCCATTCTATGCCAAAGCTTATCTCTAGAGACCATGTCAAAAGCTTTTTTGAAATCGACAAAGCCACAAAAGACTTCCTCTTTTTTCTCCCACACTTTTTCAATGATGCGCCTTAGAGTTATACCCTGATCAATCGTGGAGTGTTTAGGTTTGAAACCTGCTTTCCCTTTAGCACACTTATCTCCTTCTTCCACCCACTTGCTAATTATTTTTTCTAGCATACTTCTGAATAACTTTGCAAACAAGGGGTTTATCATTAAGGTCCTATAGTTGCAGGTATGATTGACATCACCACTCTTGAAAAGCAGTATTGTTAGGCTTGTTGTCCAATCTATAGGGAATCCCTGTTAAATGACATTGTTGAATTTTTTTATAATGTGAGGTGAAAGAGTTTTCGAACCCCACTTTAGATATTTTGCTTGAAGTTCAATTAAATCTTTTGCTTTTCCAACACCCAACTTTTTAAGACCCACCTCAATCTCTTTCACGGTGAAGAGCTTAGTAGTAGTGTTGACCAAGAGGGGGGGAAACCTTAATATCTTGCTCATAAAATTGCTTTGCATACTCGAACCATTGATAAGCTATGATATTATTTTCAGTTTGTTTCTTTCTCGTTTGAAGTTCCTTCCAAAACAACTTGGGGTTATTTTTCTCCAGGAAGATTAGTTCCTCCCTCCTTGAGATCATTAAATCAACCTTTTTCTTTCTTACAATCTGTTATCACATAGTTTTGCGGGGGGTGTTTTCCCTTAGAAATTGGCCATTAGGTGACCAAATGTGAAACAAGGGGTTTTAAAAACCCACAAATGTGTTTTATCCAAGGTCTAGGCGCACACTCTTCTAGTCGGCAAAAATCCAATCAAGCACAGGCTCAGTCTCGATCGTCTGATCCAGCAGGACGCATGGCACCTGATATGAACCACAGAGGAGGTTATTTCAGGAAGTTGAAGTGAGAAATGTCGATGGTCCAAGGTCCTGAAATGTCGATGTTGATCTGATTCGTTGGATCGAGGAAAGCCGTGGACCATTGATCTAACATTGGCGAAGTCGGAAAATCGGGAATCATGAGAGGGGAGGTGAGTAGTCTTTCTACTTCCCAAGAAGCAAAATCCCGATACGATGAATATTAGATCTAGGCCATCCAAACTAAAGGGGCATGTGGCAGCAGATAATGTGAAATCGCGATTTCGCGAGTCGGAGGTTTCAGCATGGAGCAAGGCACAAGTTCTCGAAACACGAAATCGTGAAGCGCCCAGGATTGAACCCAGGGTCACAGACTGTGGTCAAGTGGAAGGTGGTGCCAAGAGGTAAGCGCCCATCACAAGGATCCTCAATCGTCGAATTCATAGCAGATCCAGCCATCCATATGAGTCAGTTGATTTCACGAGTTCAACCATCAGGATATTGGGAATCAAGTGCAGGGAGGACTCCCGAAACATGAAATCCAAAAATATCATATGGGATAAGCATTGGGTCATGGCCCAAGGTTGCATGCCAGTAAGGGTGTCAAATTCACAAGGCCTGCGCCAAAGGATGAAAGCGCCAGCGTTCGTTACAGAGTGAAACCATCACGGTTTCCAGATCGTTGGGTGAGCTCGAAGAACCACTAGTAGCACATAACAACTCCCTGAGCGTTCAAGTCTCGTCTCGATCCCGATGAAGCAGATAATGAAAACGGGGGGATGTGGTTAAAACCTTTCATCGCCCCATAAATGGAAAGCATGGAGGAGCTGGCCATGGAAAATAGAGTTGTCAGCCCGTGGTACCCCTGCAAGTGGTTTTTCCTGCAAGCCCATACTAATCTGAGTTTGCGTTTGACAAAAGAGGATGCAGGTGCCAATCCTTGAATGCAAGGGCCTGATCATGCTCCTGGGAGTGGTAAACAGAGCCGATATAAAATATATCAGTTGAGATTTTTGCGAAGGGGGAGTTTTTGCCCAGACCGGGGGGAGATTTGAGATCTGTGATGATTGTATTTTTGTTGTATGCCTGAAGGCCTGGATTGTAAATTGTTATGTTAATGAAGATTCCTTTAAGTTGTTATATCAGACCGTCTTCTTAGTTTTCATTTTCTATTTCTCTTTCTTGTCTGGATGTAATCTCTCTGATTTATGGATTCCTGAGATGATGGAGGATTCGTTGCTATCATGCCCATATTTCATGGTTCAACAAACGTCTCTTCTTCTCCTTCATGTTTGGATGTAATCTCTTTGATTTATGGATTCCTGAGGCGATGGAGGATCCATAGATATCATACCCATCTTTCATGGTTCAGCAGACGTCCTATGTTTTTCTTCTTGTCTGGATCGTTGTAAACCCTTTGATTTTTCGATTCCGAAGGCGGTAGAGGATTTGTTGACACCTTGCCCATTTTTATGGTTTATCATTCAGACACTTTCTTCCTTTCTCCTTCTCACCACCACTTAAATCCTTTATCTGATAGGGATCTTAAATGCCTTCATTAGGCAGACTGTTTACAACTCCATAGCCCAATTGCCCATCATTGATCTACAGTGATCTTCGTTGTCTTTCCTTTCCTTAAAGTCTCGCTGACTCACCCACTCACACCCTTTTAATTCACAAATATTTTGATGGGTACTGGCCTTACCTCTGCCGCAATCCAGAGGTGACTCCTAGCACCAACATTCATGGCGCCGTTGTCGGGGACGAATTGAAGATTTTCCCTGGGATTGAACAAAAATGATCCTATGATTCTAAAGGTGCATCAGATATCAGAGCCATTGAATATTGCGCTTGCACCTGGCGAATCCACTAAGGTGACTCCACTGTCTCAACTCCATTGTTTCAGTGTGGCTGCTTCTGGCTACACCTGGTAGCCCTTAGGAGAACAAAACTATTAGAGTTGGTCTTTGATGGTGAACAAAAACTAGACACACTCATCTTACATATCATTCACCTGGAGACTCCATGGTTGGAGGATCGATTGGTGACTCCACTGATTCAAAATGGACAAAATTCTGGCTCGGAGGTTTTCTCCTTTTAATTTTTCTGTTGTTCCTGGTTTTCCTAATGGTGTCCCTACTGTGGATGAATGGGGTGATTATTTGCCCATATTTAGAGGACATGTAGATGACAACCCTTATCAACATCTCCATGAGTTTCATGAACTCATCCATCAGTGGGATATACATCATGAGGATGTATTATTAAAAATGTCCATGTTCTCATTAGCAGGGGATGCTCGTGAATGGTATCATTCTTTATGCCCTACTAGCATCTGCTCCATGAGAGAGTTTCATGCAGCCCTCAGTAGGCACTACCAAAGGTTTTATTCCTCGGAGTTTATGTGTCATAGTTGTTGTGAGGAATATGAAGACAGTGATCAAAATATGGATGTGCCTAATGAGGACCATAAGGAGGAAGGAGATTCTCTGAGTGAGCTAATGGAGCTGGTAAAATCTCTCTCTGTCAAGATAGAAAGGTTCAAATCTGAAGAAAGCGCAGAGGATTTTCCAGTCTGAGGGGAAGATGTTCTTGGCAGCCCTACTGATGAGGGTAGTGTTGAAGATTCCATAGTTTTAGAGACATTAGTTTATTCCC
Source organism: Picea engelmannii (assembly GCA_009831015.1). Classification (NCBI taxonomy): domain Eukaryota; kingdom Viridiplantae; phylum Streptophyta; class Pinopsida; order Pinales; family Pinaceae; genus Picea; species Picea engelmannii. Next base: position 11,263 of record ML829093.1, on the reverse strand, counting down.
CTGATGAGCCTGTTGTCTCGGATTTAAAGGAACGAGCCATTGTGGAAGAGGATTCTTCTCTTTTTCTTCGAGAGATTTCTCATGATGTGTTTACATTTGGGACTGAAAAGAAGGATCGAGAGATCATTCCATTTTGGCCAGTTGTCCCTAGCTTTGATGATTATTCAGATGAAGAGAAACAGATTCCCACATCGCAGTTTGTTGACCAGAGGAGCATTCAACCTGTATATGACAACTACAAATCAGATTTCGATCTAGATATGTAGGATTTCCAAGAGCATACAACAGAGCCTTATCCTCTATTCGTTAAGGAAAAGCATTGTGAGGAAGTTATCCATCCTGAGCAACATGATGAAGAGAAGAGATTTCCCACGGGTCTTGTTTATGATGATTATGAATCTGACCCTTGGGAGAGCCAAGAAGAAGAACCAGAAGAGCTAGAGGAGTAGCAGAAGGGGCAGTTTATCTTCTGTCCAGAGCGTGTCAGTGAGCAACCATCGTCCGGGAGCAGTCATCCTGCATCAACCTCTCACCCACCTGCGCTTACCAGAGATATCCAACAATGTGTGAGCAGCTGTGTAGCAGAGAAGGTTGTCTGTTACCAAATTTCTAAAGTTTGTCGCTTGGCCTACGAGCCTGTGAAGGAATACATGGAGTTGTATTTCCTTCATGTTTTGAAGCCGCCCAGCTTTATCCTGGCCTTAGCATTAGGAGGAAAGTTGAAGGATGTAACCGTTCTTCTATCACGGTTGCATTATCTATTATCAATCACTAACAGAATAAAAGGGCTTCCAGTTAGGAAGTTACTTGAATGGCTATGGTGGAAGTTTGTTTTCACCTAGCACTGTGTAAAAATAAATTAGTTTATGACTGTACATAAATAATCTCCTTGGAGCATGTGTGTTTATATTCATTTTTTTTACTTATCGGCCTATATTTTTCAGCAAGATGTTTTGAGCTTGACTGCATAGCCCAACAAAAGGCAACTGGAACTGCAAAAGGAGATCTTAGAGCCTCACAGGGAGGACTCTATGCCCCATGGAGCCTAATGTTATCACATATTTTTGCGGGGGGTGTGTTCCCTTAGAAATTGGCCATTGGGTGAGCAAATGTGAAAGAAGGGATTTTAAAAACCCACAAATGTGTTTTATCCAAGGTCGAGGCGCACACTCTTCTGGTCAACAAAATTCCAATCAAGCACAGGCTCAGTCTCATTCATCCGATCCAGCAGGACGTGTGGCACTTGATCCGAACCGCAGAGGAAGTTATTTTGGGAAGTTGAAGTGAGAAATGTCGATGGTCCGAGGTCCCTAAATGTTGGTGTTGATCTGAGCCATTGGATCAAGGAAAGTCGTGGACCGTTGATCTGACACTGGCGAAGTCAGAAAATCGGGAATTGGGAGAGGGGAGGTGAGTAGTATTTAAAATTCCCGAGACACAAAATTTCGATACGATGAATATTAGATCTGGCCCATCCAAACCAGAGGGGAACTTGGCAACAGATAATGTGAAATCGTGATTTCACAAGTCAGAGGTTTCAACATGGAGCAAGGCACGAGTTCCTGAAACACGAAATCGCAAAGCGCCCAGGATTGAGCCCAGGGTCATAGACTGTGGTTAGGTGGAAGGGGGTGCCAAGTGGGAAGCACCCATCGCGAGGAGCCTCAATCGTTGGATGCATAGCAGATCCATCCGTCCATCTGAATCAATCAATTTTGCGAGTTCAACCATCGGGATACTGGGAATCAAGTGCAGAGAGGACCCCTGAAACACGAAATCCCAAAATATCATATGGGATAAGAATTGGGTCATGGCCCGAGGTCGCATGTCGGTAAGGGTGTCAAATTCACAAGGCCTGCACCAAAGGACGAAAGCACCCACGTTTGTTACAGAGTGAAACCGTCATGGTTTCAAGATCGTCAGGTGAGCTCAAAGAACCGCTAGCAACACATAACATATCCCTGAGCGTTCAAGTCTCATCCCGATCTCGATGAAGAAGTTAATGAAAGCAGGGGAAGGTGGTTGAAACCTCGCCTCACCCCATAAATGGAAAGTATGGAGGAGCCAGCCATGGAAAATAGAGTTGTCCTCCCATGGTACCCCTGCAAGCCAATACTGATCTGATTTTGTCTCTGACAGAAGAGGATGCAGGTGCCAAGCCTTGAATGCAGGGGCCCGATCATGCTCTTGGGAGTGGTAAACAGAGCCGATATAAAATAGATCAGTTGAGATTTTTGAGAAGGGGGATTTTTTGCCCAGACCGGTGGGGAAGCTTTGAGAGCTATGATGACTGTGTTTTTGTTGTAAGCCTGAAGGCTTGGATTGTAAATTGTTATGTTAATGAAGATTCCTTTAAATTGTTATATCAGACCATCTTTTTATTTTTCATTTTTTGTTTCTCTTTCTTGTCTGGATGTAATCTCTCTGATTTATGGATTCCTGAGGCGATGGAGGATCTATTGTTATCATGCCCATCTTTCATGGTTCAACAGAAGTCTTTGTTTCTCCTTCCTGTCTGGATGTAATCTCTCTAATTTATGGATTCCTGAGGCGATGGAGGATCCGTTGCTATCATGCCCATCTTTCATGGTTCAACAAACGTCCTATGTTTTTCTTCTTGTCTGGATCATTGTAAACCCTATGATTTCTAGATTCCTGAGGCGGTAGAGGATCTGTTGTCATCTTGCCCATTTTTTATGGTTTATCATTCAAACACTTTATGCCTTTCTCTTTCTCACCACCACTTAAATCCTTTGTCTGGTAGGGAACTTAAATGCTTTCATTAGGCAGATTGTTTACAACTCCATAGCCCAATGGCCCATCACTAATCTATAGTGATCTTCATTGTCTTTCCTTTCCTTAAAGTCTTGTTGACTCACCCACTCACACCCTTTTAATTCAAAAATATTTTTATGGGTATTGGGCTTACCTCTGTTGCAATCCAAAGGTGACTCCTGGCACCAATACAATCTGTTTGTAGGATTTTAAGTTTATTTCCTTTTGGCTTGACTCTTTCAAATTTTCCTTGTTGTTTTTCATTCATCATCAAACCAAGCATTAACTGGAAAACAATTTGTTTCAAATTTCCTATTTTTTTCTCTTTTGCATTCTGCAAGTGTGCTTTGAATTAAATTTGTTAACTCATGACTATGGAGGCCCTGGGACAGAATTTTCTCCTTGTTAAACAACCTCTCTAGTGTTATCTTGAAGGTATTACAATTTTTTTGAGTCAAAAAAATTATGCTCTTTGAAGGAGGTTGTTGAATGCACCGGTTTTTTGTCCCACGCTATTGTTGTTCAGTCCAAGTGAAGCTTAAATAGATCAGTCTATGATCAGATTTCAACTCCCACAGTTTTTCACCAATCAAAACTTCCTCCATTTCCTCACCCAAGCCATGCGAGCAAATTGCATAATCCACTACACTTTCTCATTGTATGTATTGCATGTGAAATTACTAGAATTCGCCCATCTAGCCAACCCATTACAAATGACTAGGTCAAATGCCCCACATAGAGTAAGCAACTTCTCCCCAAAAAGGTTGCAGCTTTTGTTGTCCTCTAAAACTCTTATCCATTGATGATTTATTTCTTCTGTAATCCAAATGGGATTGTAGTCTTCCTTACAACAAATAATACTAGCTTGTTCATTTGCAGTCCTAACATTCAAATCACCCACTATAAGAACTTCACTTAGTTGAGAGTACGGTGCAATACCGTTTTTTAAGGCTGCAAAGGGATCTTTTTGGTCAAGCCCCCTGCTTTTGTAAGTTTTTGAAACTTGCGGAGAAAAATAATATGTTGCAATTATGATGTTGTTTCTATTTTCTGATATTTTAAACCAAATGAATTGTTTATTTGAGTCTTCTCTTTCTAACTGAATGATACGACCTTTTTTTTTCTTCACTAAGACCATGATACCCCCTGTGTCCTTTGCCATTCTTAGCTGCCTTGTTCCACACTGCCATCTTCAAATACCCTTCAAATAGAGGTGTCTTGCACCCTTCACGCTCATGTGTTTCCAAGAGACAAAGGTTGTCTCTATCTTCCGTGATAGGCCCTAACCTAGGTCCCCGCCTCCAAGGATAACCTTTGTTGTTCCAAAAAACTAGTATTAAGGAAACTTGGGTAAAACCTGATTGCTATTTTTTTTGTCCTACGAGACTCAAAGTTGATTCTTCACCCCTATTTGTCCATAATGGCCTTCTTGCATAGTTTCCTGCTAACAAATTTGATGTCGATTCTTGTCTACGACCTTGCTATCATGTTTTAGAATGAGGACCGAAAAAGGAAATAACAACTTTTCCTTTGAACAACTATGCCCTTTTTCCCTCATCCCTTGTTGCCCTAACCATTGACATCTCTTCCCTTCTTTCCTCTTGTTGTCTAATAGTTAAATCTTTGTCTAGAAAAAAGCGAGAGCCCCTCATGAGTTGCTTCTTGCCTAGGAGAATATGCTTGTTACATGTGCTTGACATGATGAATTTTATGGGACTATCTCTCTCATCATTGGGCTTAGCCACCCCCAATGCTTGAAAAATTCGACTTCGCCAAAGTATATTGTCCTTTAAAAAGTCACTTGCAAGATTGAGAGTACATTCATTTTTTCCATAATCTCTCACACCTTTGATAATTATGTTTTCTTCTCTTACTCGTCTTTCTTTGATTTCTCTATATTGCATGTCTTCCCCCTGGTTGTTTGCTACTTTTTCCATATTAGCAGAATTGCTAATAACTTGTGCCCAAGTTTTGGATTTTTTTTGTAAAACCTCCTTTCTATTCATCCCTTGCTTTCACTCCCTGGGTGTCTTCTTGTTCAACTGCTTTCCCTTAACCTTTGGATGTTTTAGAGCTCATCACATCTCTAATTTCCACAACAAGTTCTTTCATGATTTTCCAGACATCCTTCATGCCTTGTCACTTAGTGTTTCCTACCAAAAGGGCTTCTTGCAACAATGTCACTTGATCTTTTAAAAATTTATTGCTTTCTTTTAAGCCCTGATTTTCAACTATCAATAGATGGATTTTAAGGTCTCTCTCCTGCTCTTTGACTTCCAAAACCTCCAATCTCCTCTTGGCATTGAGTAACTCTTTCACATGCAGGTCAAGTGACTAGGTGAGAGGTGTGGATGTGAAATTGTACAAGGCATAATCATTATTGGCTTTAGTCCTATTATTGCTACACCCTTGCAAAAGAGGCTTGTTTGAAAGTTTGTAATGGAGGGACAATTTTTTCCTTGTCCACTCCCATTTTAGATGAGAAACTCTACATTTTAAAATACCCTAAAACTGTTTGGCATTGACCCAAACCCATCTCTGTTCCTCCCAGAATTCTCATGTTCCCTCTGTATGTTCATATTCCTCGCACGGTTCCTTTTTCCTTTTCCTTTTCCCGTCATTGTTCCTTCCTTCACTATCGTAGCTAAATGTCAAACCTCGCAATGCTCCCATCGCAGTTGTTCCCTCAATGCTCTCGTCGCAGTTGTTCTCGATATCTTACCCGCATTGTTCCCGTCGTAGTTGTTCTCAATATCTTATTTTCATTGTTCATGTCGCTCATCTCATCTGATATCTTACTCGCATTGTTCTCGTATGTTGTTCCCGTCACTCATTCCTTCACGGTCACATCTAAGGGGATTTTGGATGAGTGTGGCTCATAGGTCGACAATAATTCCAACTCGACTTAGTTTGATGAACCATTAAAGACTACATCAACTTCACGTCCTTATGCCATGAATCTTGCATTATTTTTTTACATTTATTTAGATAAAGAATATGGATTATTTTAATTAATTTTTTTTTAATTAATATATATTTTTAAATTTTATTATATAATAATTTATAAATAAAAATTATATATAAAATAAACTTATCTTGATGAATTGTATCACTTCTCAGCTCAAATATGGGCCTTAAGTGATCCTTATAAACGCGGGCATTACTGGTCTCGCCATCAGAATTGGAGTTCTGAGGTTCTTCCTTGGATGACCTAGTAGTGTCACCTGCATCATTAGGAGAGGAATCATCACTTGCAACCGAAGGAGGGGGCTTGGTTACTTCCACTGTTATTCATCTAGTCTTCGGGGTTACGATGCCATCCTTAATATATGTGCCCTGGCTTAATTCATCCCATTCCACCATGCAAACCCAATACTCGACCTCTTCCTTATTGTCTCATTACTTCTGCAGAACTTCTTAGTGGTTCAAGTGTTGGTGTGTTCCCTCTATTTGGATTCCCGTAATGCTTTGCTCATTGTCACCATCAATGTCCATTGAAGAAGTACTGTCATTTATGCTTGTGAAATCACAGAATATACCATGCCTTTAGTAACTCTCCCTCGTTCTCGAGGCATGCTGACAAGGGATAAGGGACCAAGCGCGCAGAGAAGGTTAACATGCTCAATATTGACTTAGGAGATTCACACCGAAGACAAAAATATACTCTTGATCATATCTATGGTAACTTACCTTTAACAACATTGTGGTCTTGAATGTGATAAGGACACATTTACATATCTCTATGGTAACTTACCTTTAACTACTAACTAAGAAATTTTTCCCTTTAAAGTTATGTGCAATTTTTTCTCACTTATTTGCATAGCTGGTAATGTTGTCGGATGCCCACTATTTCACTTATTTACATAGCTAGTATTGTTGTTGGATACCAACTACAATGAAGAAATGAAATTGGGAGAATACCCATCTAAAGGTTATTTAGACAAGGTTGCATGGCAACGTATACCTGTCGCTATGCAAGTATAATAAAATAAAACAATAGTTGTATTGAATCCACCGCATGTGTCGAGATGAATAACAAATTCATTTGTTGAATATGGCAGGCAAGCGTCATCTCATTAAAGGACGTTGAAGATCCTTCCACAGCCGTTGAAGATCCTTCCACAGCCACAGCAATAAAAGATGCATTTGAACAACTAATCACAATTTAGAAGAATGTTTTAAAATAATTAAACAAATCAAATTGTAATGTTATACCTTTAAAAATGCTCAAAACTATTTTAGTCAAATCCCAGCTAATAGACGATCAATAGCATACCCAATACTATATACCACCGCAAGCGGCAGGTATAATAACCAATATCCCTTCACATTATTTTGAATGATCTTAAAAAAACCCAATTTCATAAAACATTTAGATTATACATTGTAAAATGCTCAAACTTATATTTAAGGTTAACACTCAAAATTTGTAATATAAAAATAAAACTTATATTTAAGTTTAACCCTTAAAAAAATTGTGAAAAAAAAAATACAAATGCCATCAACTTTGAATTGTACAAAATATTATATTATTTTATTTTAACACTCAAATAATTGTGAAAGAAAAAGTACAATTGTCATCCATTTGAATCCTACCTACAAAATATTATTTTATTTTATTTTATTTAAATGTGCCTAGGAAAAAGGTACCCATTCAATGAGAACAACTAAAAAAAATGCATATCCATGCCAAAAAAGAAAGGGTTAATTATTTAACAAGATGGGCCCCCAACTTTTGACAATATATATATATAAAAAAAACAAGAAATATTTATTACAATTACATTGGGGGAAGTGAAGGCAACAATAAGACTTCAAAGTTTTTGGCCAATAAGATATCACATAAATGAGATTTAAAATTTAAAATAAATAATTATTTTTTAAAACTTTGGATAAAAGGGTGTATATTTTATGGTCAACCATGAACTAATAGAAAGTCAAGCCTAACTCAAAGCTATATTTTTTTCCACGAGAAAAATACTCTTTATATTCAAAAGGATATAAAAATTTACAAGGACCGATCACACTGCAGGCTGCTCTCTAAGGAATAAATGCATAACGCCTGAAACTTTCATGACTGTCTAGACTTTCAACTCAAACTCAAAGCTATATACCATGCCTATCGGCAGGTATAATAATGAAATTGTAAAAAATAAACTATGAATTTTAGTGTCCAAAATAGAACATTGAGATTTAATGGATTTTTTTATCAAAATTAATGTAATGTTAATGATAAAAAAAGGAAATGTGTGCTAATATTATGGTAGCTACGGGAGGTATTTACCCCCACGTGTGAACCTGACGAGAATAGAAGACTCTGGGAAGCAAGAGAAACCCTAATAAGTTGGCTAATAACCCTAGAAGCCTTGTCGGCTCAAGAAGATAATTTATATTAGGTTATTAGCCTCCAAGAGAAGAAGTCGGCCAGAAATAATAATAAATTACTGAACAGACACTTATCCAGAAGGAGAAGTCGGCCCCAACAAAATTGGAGAATCACTATAAATACATGGCGCCAGTTCTCATTTGACAGCATCTCATAATTACAGTTTCCCAGTTGGTGCGCACTGCAGTTGCAGTCTTGTGTGCAGGTTTGGAGGAGAGTTGTTGGTGCAGCTCCAGCAGCAACAAGTTTTCAATATTGGGTTGAATATCTCTTGGCTAGGGTTTGGACTATCTGATCAGTTTTTTGTGATGCACTATCCTTAGGGAATGATGCACTACCCTTTGTTTGGCTATCTAGCCTAGGGTTTGCTTCCGGAGGAATTCTCAGTCAAGGTTAAGGTGCTCGGAGGGAGGCTTCGGCCTATGGTTGGGTGACGAAGGTATCGTCAATGGTAAAATGAGCACACCATCTTCTATATTCTAACAATGTGAACAAGCAAAAGACATTGGAATGCTTACTCCACAAGAACGTGGTATTTTAAGGTTGTAGCTATTCCTAATTAGCCTTATACTATTTATCAAATTGCACTATAAGCTTTAGAGGGTTTTTTTCCTAGAACATCCTCTATGTTTTGCATGAACTCCTTCAAATAGAAAATCAGGTGAGAATCAAACACATAATAATAAGATATACAATAAGGAAAAACTTTAAATATGTTTGGAACCAAATAATCTGAAAATTTTCTTTTTTTAATTATGTTTATTTGTCAAACTTTCTTTCACATACCAATATGTTATGTCAATTACAATCTCTCAACCCTCTATAGTTTGAGTTCAATCCAATCATTATCTTTCCATTTCACGTTTAGTTTTGGGTGAGTCTATTATGTCACCCTTATTTCATTAGCACATTATTATCATGAATTGCAAGGCACAACCTCTATAACTAGTTCAATTACAATCATGCAAAATTGTAATGGCATATGAGTCACAGTTAGTCATAATGAGAGGGAATTTTCTAGATGCAAATTGTGTGTGAAATTGAAAAACACCCTAATAACTTTAATTGCCAAGATGGCTACAAACTTAGCCAATCCTGAAAGCCCACCATTCATCACTTGAACCAATAGTCTTCCTCCCTTGAGATTTCTCTCAAGCCTTTCCCTCGTCCTATCTTATTTATTAGATCATGTTCCTCACATCTAATCGTTCCCCTCCTTGCATTTATTCTCTCGATCTCTCAGATTTCGTTTATCTCTTTTTCCTCGCCATCATTATTATCTCTTTTCATAAACATGAATATTGCTCTTTTAACTTTATATTATTATTATTATCCCTTATGCTAAATCCTCTCAAATGACTCTATTATAACATTATATGCCCCTTTTCCCTTCTTTAATTATATTCTTAATCTCTTTCTTTTCCTAATCTTATTTCATTAAATTTTTATAATTCATTGTTATCACTTTTAATGATTACTTTTTATTTTTCTTTATCTTTTTCATTTCATGCTTTCCCTAAACTCAACCACCTTGTCTTATTATTTTTCATATCTATTCTCTATCCTCAACTCACCTTTGTTTCCATTTATTTATTACCTTATCATTATTTTAATACTTTATCTTTATGATTATTCTTAATTCTCTAACCTCAATGACCTATTTCTAATTAACAAATGAGATAGACATGATTACATATCTCTATTAGATTACTGAATATATTATACAATACATTGGCTCATTATAGAAAGCTTTATCAAATCTAACTTATTCTAATAATAGCAATAGAGGTTGAGCAAATATCTCAACCACACATCAAACTAGGAGATTTGGTTGGAGAGAATCTTTCTCACAACCAACTATCTAACAGCCTCCTTGACCTATTCTCTCATGTCATCTAACTATAACTACTGACTCAACAGGTCATTAACCCAATCATACAACAAGTATGAATTACATATTCTAACACACCCCCTTAATGAATACTTGTTGATTGAGTCCTTTTTGCTTGTGCTTAGTCATAGTGATTTCTACTTGCTTTACTGTGGGCTTCATCCTTGAACTTTCTTTGCTTCCTCTTGTACCTTGTACCTGCATATAATTATTGATGTCCATATAAAACACAGTCCATCTACCGGAATACATGGGTCACTTGCCGTTGTAACCACTAGTTCTCTAGGAATTGTTTTCAGCTACATAGTTCATCAATGTTAAGCTCTCCCTTAAACATAACTTGGTCCCTCATAATCTGAGACTCACAACTTGGTCTCATACTTTCAAATTCTTCCATCTCACATCCCCACCTTGAATCGAAGTCTCTTGCTTCTTCGATTCATTATCAAGTTTAGGCTACGGGTACACCTGTCACGCCCATACCTCTCACAGTGGTTAACTCCACAACTTGATACAACAACCTCTCTGCCTATGAGAGAGTATCACATCCTGTGATCACATGCGCTTCTGCGCTACAACATGTATGCATGTTTATGCCTTACTCACAGGGCTTACAACAAACCTGGGGAAATTAGCTTGCCTATGGCTAAGCATTACAACTTGAACCATAACTTGGGGTGTCGGGTACAACCGATAATGCACCCCCTACAACAATTCAATCAGGTACATAAAATATCAACAATACTCTCACCAATCATATGCTCATTCTCTTAGGTCATCTAACTATAACTACCTGCTCAACAGGTCATTAACCCCAATCATACAACAAGTATGAATTACATATTCTAACATTTCTATCCCTTTTTAACACTCTATAATTGCACCTTTCTAAATACTTAATCTCTACCTTATTTCCACATATTTAATATCTCCTTATTATTCTAGTACTTTACTAATATTTTGCTTTATGTTTATTCTTAATTTTCTAATCTCAACATACATAATACTGTTTAAAACCCTATAAATTCACAATTACTAAATACCTAATTTTAACTACTATTTTTAATAATTTGTTCATTAGTAATTGTATTATGATTTTAATACTTTATTAATATTTTATGTTTATTCTTAATTTTTTAATCTCAACATACATACTACGGTTTAAAACCCTATAAATTCCCAATTACTAAATATTACTAATTGTATTATGA
>ML829092.1:11818-25445 GCA_009831015.1 Picea engelmannii | reverse complement strand
ACCCCACTTAAATGTTCAAGTACAAGATGATTCAAAATGAAAATGTCTCTTTGGTATATATAGGAGACTAGGAGGTATAATTACAACTAATGGCCTAAAGACGACATAAATAAAATAACATTACTAATATAATATGCTCCAATTAAGGGGTAATGATCTAGCTAGAGCTTAACAATCATGATCATGATTTTGAGTGGGTGGAAGACCTTTGGGAATATCTTCAAATACTTTGAAATGCTTATCAATGATCCCTTGGAGATCTAGAGGAATAGATGGATTAGATGTTTGAACATCTAGTGATCATAGTGTTACAAGGGAAAAACTCTCTATGGCTAAGGGTAAACCACAACAGACATGTTTGACTGCAGAAATCAACTCAATTCCAACATGTGCTATATAAACTAATGTGCAATACGAGGAAGAAGCCTACCTTGATCCAATCGTTTGATCTCATTCCACCGTTGAGCACATTGACCCAAAGATTTACACCTGAAAAAAGTTCTCATCAAACAAGCCATGCAATTATATAGTGATAATATATCAAATGAGTTAGCACATCAAATAGCACAATCCATTAATAAACATTACAAACATGCCCATGGATAATATTCATATATTTGCAAGATATCGATAGGACAGGAAATGAGTATTTATATTAATAATTGATCAACAAAAGTATCAACATTATAGACTTCTGTGTCAACATGGTTCGAAACCAAGAAACCAAGTTCCTTCCAACTAGGTCTCCACCACTTCAATCCTCCACCAAAGGCAAGCTCATAGAAAAGAGGTAATGAGGTCCTCTCAACAATAAGGAAAGATCTTGGGGGCTGAACACTGTGTTTAGACTTGAGGGACAAAGGGATGCAGACTCAATATGAAGTAATTTCTGGAGAGTAACTTTGCTCTCAAAGTTGAATGCTTTCTCCTCCTTTTCCATAGCTCGAAATTGTGCTCTTATAGCCTCCAAAATGTAATTGAAGGGCCGAGTTAGAATGTTTCCAGTATATGGAAGGCCAAAGATCAGAGATCTTCTGTCATGACATGGAAACCCAACCTCATTTTTTATTTTCTGGCATAAACCCCAATATATGTGAGCTGTAGTGGAGCAACAAGCATATATGCATCTTGCAAAGCAGTTAGGGAGCATATATGTGGAAAAATATATATTTTTGGCTCTTGATTTAGCAAAAAGGGGGTTGATAAGTATGCATAGGGAAATGGAAAAAGGCCCTCTATGCAAGATATCAATTGTGAGGCAAATCTTGCTATAACAGATGCCCCCTAATGTGTGAGATCAGAGGAGTATCTTCGATGGCCGAAATACATTATAAATAACCTAGAAGTGGAGTGGTAGAGAACCAACTAGACGAACTCAATTGCTCATTTACATTATGTACTAAATTTGGATACATGGCTACCAAGAATACAATGCAGATCCATGTCAAAAATATACCAAAAAGTGTTCATGGCCATGAGTAGGCGAGTATAAATGTTGTTACATGCCAATAGTTTTCATAGTCACGAACAAGGCCCAGTGAAACCAGTCTCAAAATCAATCTGAAGATATCTATATACCATGGAGTACAATATAATCTCCCATGATCGCTGAAGTCAAATAGGTACTGGTCCAATGAAATGGAAACAACAGATTAGGAAAGCTGTGTCTACAAAGTGATGTCCTCAAGTCTTCAATACAATCTGCCAATGGTGCAAGTCTACAGCATGTGAATAAATGAGTTGAGGTCGAACACGATGAGACATCATTTGATTACCGGTCATTGAGGTATACCATTAACAAACACGAGACATCCTACCAATGATGAAAGTAGGTATCAAGGGACCGAGTACATCTCTACAAATGTGAATAAAGGAGATGGTATCTAACACTTGAGAGATTCATTGATTAGGAGACATTGATGTATTCCCATATGTCAATGGCGAGAGAGCCTGCCACTAATGACTGTAAGCCTCAAGGTACTCATAAAACTCTATGTCTCGTATCCAGAATACATGAGCTGAAGTCGATGGAAAGAGACCCAATGAAAGAAGAGCATTAAGGCATCTCTCATCAGTTAGCATGAGGAACAAATTAGGAGCTTCATGATTTGGTGGAGATCTGACGAAGAACATGTTCACAAACCAATGAACTTGTGCATCTTTCGCGTGTGCCAAATGAAAGAAGTACATGAAAAAGACCCTCTGAATAGAAGCCAATGATGAAAATTGCTGACAAAGGTGAGAAAACCACCAATAAGGCTAATGGCATCTAAGACACTGCACGAATCCCAAAGTGTGAATAGATGTCTTGCTGTTGAACACAAGGAAAACCACCCATTCAATGACCCATGATGAAATATCGATTGTTGGGTTCAAGGTGACCTACCAATAATGAAAGTAGGGTCAGGGTGCATCATAAGACCAAAGTATCATGTGATTCTGAGACAAACTAAGGGTATGGATGACATGCAAAGTCAAGATTTCTAAGGAGTGGCCGACATGAAAAGTCAAGATTTATGAGGAGTGGCCAACACAGGTTGATAGACTTCCTTTGAACAAGAGCATGAGACATACGGTGGATTCTGGAAACATAGACTTAATGATGTCACAACTAGATGTAGGAAGCATCCATAATGTTCTCTATAATGACTGGAAGATTAACCAGTCGGTAGAAAAAACTCTGTAACGAGATTATGTTCTTAAGGCCATGCTAAACCCAAAATTATGATGACACAAGAACTCAATAACTTTGTGATCTGTTCAAAGGTGACACAACTTTTTCCAATTACAATATAGTACTCCCTTCCTGCCCGTCTTTTTTTGTTTTTTCATAACAAGTGAATGCTATGATACAAAGGAGGGAACGAGTGTCGCAAGTAAGAAAAATTAGTTCTAGCAGTGGAACGTACCTATGCTCAATGCAAGGAAATGCATGTGGGAGATGGACAATCGGGGTGATGGTTCCCTCCAGGGTACATGGTGCCAAATTGTGAAGGATATAAACACGGCTTTGCTTGGTTGAGGATGAAAACTACTTGGGCCATGGTTTATAATGCAAAGCAAGAACTGGCTAAAGGCTCAATACTGCAAGTAAGGGCATGAGATGCAATCACAATTTAACACCAAAAAATGTCTTTTTTTATATATTTTAGTCTACTTGGTGTGAAAAAGGGGTAAACTTGTGCCAAATAGATGTCTTTTCAAATCCAATTTATGAGTGTGAAAAAGACAAGTTCACTTGGTGATCTTTTCCATTTTTGATAGAGAATCGGAAAAGAGCTTAACTAAGACTCATGATCTTTCAAATCCAATTTTAGCGAGTGTGAAAGGGACAAATCACTCGGTGATCTTTTCAATTTTTAATAATGAGTCAGAAAAGAGCTTAACTAAGACTTGTTTTTAGTTCTAATCAACATGTAAAGGGGGAGGCCAAGGCTCCCATCCCAACCTTATGACGAAAGTCAATATCCTGTTGATAGCTGACAAAAGCTTGGGAAAGCCCAAAGCTCTCCAAGTCTAGGAGGAGAAAGTGATAACAAAGTACATAGTCTCTGTTATGGTTCGAATAATGTCTCTTAGTGGAACAAACATAGGTGGGGGTATGGGATGTCCTTTCAGGTCATCCCAGTCGAAGGGAATCTCGTCAGGACTCGGAGAGAGAGTATTGAGAGGAAGAATGAATCTCTCTTGTTCAAAAGGGGGAAGACTTGGAATGTTGTTAGCGTGACTAGACGGTGCATCACTCTTTTCAGGGAGAGTTGGTTTGACCAAAAATGGCACCGACGTGGTCACTTCTTCAATTATAGGTTGAAGAGGATGCATGGTAATAGGGGCATGAGATGCTTCACCCTCCATGGAGGGGTGAGGTCAGAGGAAAATCTCAGTGGTGAAGCCGTCAGGATCATTAAAGGTGAAATGGTGTGAGGAGGAACCATGGATGTCTCAGAGTCCAAAGGGATTTTGGGCGAGGCCCACACCTCTGGTATCCCGACAGTCACTGGGCAAAAGCGACTTGCGAGTAAGATGGCTTCCTTCACAAGTCCTGCAAAATAATTTAGGATTACGTCTGAGGCATCTAGTTTTCTTGATGGGACTGACCGAGGAAAGAGATTCATCTCCTGTATGATGAATAGGAGTCAGAGACATGACACGACTATGATCCGGGGTGAAAAGGATGGTGCCCCCAACATAATTGTCAGAGGTTGGAAGTGAGTTGTTGACATGATTTGTAGAAATTTTCGACTCATCTCCGACATGACTAGCAGAGGTGGATGATGGTGCATTGGTGTGTCTTATAGTGGTTGGGCTAGCGATATATTGTGGTATTTGATTCCAAGGTTCGAGAAAAGATTGATTCTGAAATATTGTAGGCCAGAAATGATCCTGGTATACTCCCTATCTTGGCCCATAAACATGGTGGTTTATGCCAAGGTGATCTGAAGAGATCTGGACAGGCATCATAACTGAGGTCTGTAAAGAGACCAAGGTAGGATAAGAATTATTTGAGTGAGGATATATGTTTCCCCCTTGCGAGGGTGTCCCATAAGGAGGGTAGCCCGAATTATAAAATTGATTCTCCCCATACGAAAGACCTGGGGGTACTTGAGGACCTGGTGTAGGATTTTTTTTTAAAGGGACCGACATGGAAGATGAAAGATATATGGGCGGGGTGTAATAAGCACCCATCTGAGCACTGGATCCTGAAAGAGAATAGCTAGGATTGGATCCATAAGGTGGGAGGTTCCCCCTTATGTATCCATGGGAAGTGGGCATGGGAGCGATGGTGTCTTGGGTCCAATGCTAGGATTCATATAAGTAGACTAGGGAGGGGGTTGCACATGGGAAGGCATATCAATAGAAAAATGACTAGAGACCCAAGGTGCGGATTGAGCGTTGTAATTGTGCATACCAATGTAAAAAATAGAAGGGTCTGCCCCTATGAAATGAGGAGGCATTATGGGGGGGGGGTAGCGGTGAATGGAGGAGTAAAAGGCACTCCACTATTCATGATAATGAAACCAAAAACCAGATTCCTAGGGCCAACTAGTAATCAAAGAGCACACCAAAAAGTCAAACGACCAATATGCATGCAAATGAGCTAAAGTGGTTGAGTCGCCTCCCTTGCTAAAGAAGGTATGCCTCGTCTAGGAGGGACCTGAGACTCCCTGCTAAAGTTTGGAGGTAATAGAAGAAATTATAAGGGCCCTCATAAGCTTAACAACCATTCGGTCAGATCCCCCCGGAGAGGTAATCCTCCATAAAGGTTGTGTGTTGTCCGACCCCTATCTGACTTGGGATACAAGAAGAATAACCACTGCAAGTAACCTATGAGAAACCTAAGTCAAGCAAATAATCAATCACTGTATAACCGATGCACACGTAAACATTTGTAATTCTAGATTACCGTATGGGCAGGGTAGCAAAACCTGAAACCTTGAAAGTACCACCTCTCACAGAGGTATGGATACTAGCAAGATCCCCAAATATGAATAAATCCATAGAAATATCTCTGACACTAGGTGAGTATCTGGGGGTTATCCCTTCAACAAACTTCACATGACCTCGTGCTTAACTCTGGTGTGAGCGGAGCCTCCTAATATTACCAATTATACAATGGATTTCTCAACTCCCTGTCTCAGACACATATGTTGATATAATTGCCTTGGAGAAGTTTACTCACAAAATCCTATTCCAAGGCACTAAATCCTAGGCTAGTTTGTGCACCCTAAGCAATAAAATCGTTACTAATCAATTTTAGTTTAAAGCGTAAATTTTATTGGCCGTGATTACTCAAAAATGTATGGAAATGAAGCTCATGGTGTTATGACTCTGCATGAAAATAAAAATAGATATATTGCAAAGCCTAACTTTAACTTTTCAATGAGTCATATGCTAAATAAAAACAGTGCAATATTCAAATTTAACTCTACAACTCAGAAGTAAAATCCAATCTTTCACTAAATGTGCTAAGCTAATGATAAAGGTTCCAAGACAAAAATTCCAACCAATGCAAAATACCTATTTTTTTTTTGTATTTTCAATGTATTAAAAATAAAATGCATGGACTAATAAGCCACTTGATATATAACTTCTATTTTGTATAAAAAAAATCACTCGAGTAGAATACCAAGTAGCTAAGCAAAGATCCCAACTACCAAGGACAAATAAAAAATGGAAAACAAAGAGAAAGATGTCGCCCAAAAATTCAACTCCAAATAGGTTTCCTATCATCACAGATAATCTCAATAGGCACCACAGAGACCTAAGAAGGATCAATGATCCTCAAAACCTACCCAACAGTCACTAAACCAAGAAAACAAGTAAGGGGAAGTGGTATATGTGACTGTTCAAGATGAACGAGCATATATACGCCTCTTGCAGTGAGACAACAAGCATATATACACGACTGTCAAGACAAAAAGGGCGTATATGCTTTAAAATAAGGCCAAGTAAGGGTAAAAGGTTGAAAACGCAAACCCATAGTGAACAAAATCTTTCTAGTAGTGATACGACAAGAAACACAAAGGAAAAAAAGTAAGGTAAGAATAAAAAGGTACTTCAACCCTTAGAAGGAAGATCATCTCCCCAGTGGAGTTTCCATTTCTGTTACAAGGGAAAAACTCTCTATGTCCAAGGGAAAAACACAACAGACATGTATGACTGCAGAAATCAACTCAATTCCAACATGTGCGATATAAACTAATGTGCAATACGAGGAAGAAGCCTACCTCAATCCAATCGTTTGATGTTGTTCCACCATTGATCACTTTGACCCAAAGCTTTACACTTGCAAAAAGTTCTCAACAAACAAGCGATTCAAATATATAGTGACAATATATAAAATGAGTTAGCACATCAGATAGCACAATCCATTAATAAACATTACAAACATGCCCATGGATAATAATCATATATTTGCAAGATATCGATAGGACGACAAATGAGTATTTCTATTAATAATTGATCAATAGAAGTATCAACATTATAGACTTCTCTGTCGGCACGGTTCAAATCCAAGAAACCAAGTTCCTTCCAACTAGGTCTCCACCACTTCAATCCTCCACCAAAGGCAAGCTCATAGCAAAGAGGTAATGAGGTCCTCTCAACAATAAGGAAAGAGCTTGGGGGTTGAACACTGTGTTCAGACTTGAGCAACAAAGGGATGCAGACTCAATATGCAGTAATTTCTCCAGAGTAACTTTTCTCTCAAAGTTGAATGTTTTCTCCTCTTTTTTCATAGCTCGAAATTATGCTCTTATAGCCTCCAGAATGCAACTGAAGGGCCAAGTCGGAATGTTTCTAGTATATGGAAGGCCAAAGATCAAACATCTTCTGTCATGACATGGAAACCCAACCTCATTTTGTATTTTCTGTCACAAATCCCATCAATTGGAGCAACAAGCGTATACGCATCTTTCAAAGCTGTTAGGGAGTATATATGTGGAAAAATATATATTTTTGGCTCTGGATTTATCGAAAGGGGGGTTGATAAGTCTGCACAGGGAAATGAAAAAAGGCCCTTTGTGAAAGATAGCAATGGTGAGACAAATCTTTCCATAACACATAGTTGTGCAACGATACCTTGATGCCCCTTTTTCAATAATTTTGTCATGCCATTAGGGCTTATCACCTTACCAGATTTCCCTGTGATACCTCTAACTCAATTTCTTTTCCTTCCAATGAAAAGTTCATGAAAAGTTCTTGAAAATTAAAGGCCATTTTTCCTAATGATTGTAACCATTGGATTCCTAGTACAACATTAGAACCACCCATGGGTATAGAAATCATTGGACTATTCATTACATATTCCCCCATAGTAAGATTGATCTTATTGCATTTTCCTAAGCAATTGATATTTCCTCCATCTGCAATCATTACTTGAAACTCTGGTGTTCGATATACAAAGCAATTGAGATCTTTGGCTAATTTATAGTGAATGAAATTATGAGTACTGCCAGAATCAATTGGGACTATTACCTTTTTCTTTTTGATATATCCTTCGATCTTGAGGGTTTGAGGAGTGCTAATTCCAACGAATGCATTACAAGATATCGTGGGAGTCAACTCTTCAGATGAAATTGATTCTACGTTTTCATCTTGAGATGGTTCTTGTTCATGTTCTTGTTCTTCTTCCTCTTCACAATCTATGTAGAACATTTTCTTCTCACCACACTTATGTTCCTTACTATACTTGTTGTCACAATTAAAGCATAAACCTTTTGCTTTTCTTTCCTCTAATTGTTGAGGTTTCAACCTTGTAGGTTGAGGTGTTTTAAAAGGAGCATTATTCTCTCTATAGATGTTAGGATTGGTCCTTCTAGTAACCATAGCCATATTTTTACTTTCAACCTTTCTTTCCACCCTAAATGGATTCTCCAATGATTTGGGTTCCCAAAGGCAAACCTCATATTAAATGTTATCTCTTAAAGTTCCTATGAATAAATCAATCAAGTGCTTATCTAGAATATTTGTTACCTTTATATTCAATCTTTCGAATTTCTCAATGTGCTCTGTAACTGAACCCTTTTTCTTGAGATTTATCAATTGGCTGAAGAAGGTATTTCTCCTTGTATCCTCATAGTGTGCTATCATTTATTTCGTGAAAATTGTCCAAGTGACGAGTGATTTGTGAGAAAAAATCCATCTATACCATACAAATTGATTGGGTTCTAAATATAAAGAATCAATTCGTACCTTTTGTGTATGTGGCACATTATGTAGATCAAAGAATTGCTCCATCTGAAGTATCCATGTGATAGGGTCCTTGCCATCAAACTTCCTCATATCGATCTTAGTAATGTGGTTGGTATTCAACCCAAAGTTAGAGTTTATCCATTCTTGATTCACCTTCCTTGTGTCCTCATCATGAATTTCATGGGATACATTTTCACTTTCAGGTGTCTTGTCTATTAAAAAAATTTTCAATCCTTCCATGAAACCATCCATCTTTGCCTCCAACTTAGTTTCCATCTCTTGTAGTTCATCTTTTGTTACTATCTTATTTTGTAATTAATTTATGTCCCTATTCATTTCTTCACCTTCATCAAGAGTCCAAGTAGGATTGTCTGGAGGATTATTTGGTGTATAATTTCCATTTTTGGGTGGCATGTTGGCCAAGTATCACTTTTGAACCTTGATTTTGACGTGGTTCTACTAGACAATATTTCTTCTACTATATCTCCAAAGTTTCGGTGCTTCTAGGTATGAAACTTTATTTTTTGTAGTTCTCTAATATTTCTTCTCTGCAATGCCATGGGTCTGATCAAAATTGGATGTGCCAAGTGGAATTTATGGTAACTTCCCCACAGCTTTCTAATATTTGGCCTTTTCAAGAGATCTCACTTGTATAGCGTACCCCGCACAAAATAATTGATATAAAATTTTGAAACTCGTACAAGAAATACTACAGACTGTCCACTATCCAATGAAACCATTCTCACTCAATTTGGATACTCTAGGAAGAATTTATGATTGTTTTACCTGGAACACCTTCTTGATACTAGTCAATAGGACTAGTCAGATACCCTATCTTCCACAAGGTGTATCTACAAATGTAAGATTACCCATAAGTTGAAATTTTTACCAAAGATACCTTACTAATTTCTGTGAATAGACTCTGGAGTTTAGGTTTTGAAATGTTACAGAAAAAATTCTATAGCAAAAATTCCGCAATGACTCAGTTCAGGATGATTCCAGAACCCTATATTGCATAGGCTGTACCTCCGAAAGTATAAGGCCTCAGGAGCTGAAATTTTAACCAACGTACCTTGATCCATCTACTAAATACCCTCTAATACATTCCTTCTGAAACTTTGTAGAAAAAAAATTATAGCAAAAATTCCAAGGTGTCTTAGATGTAGCAACGAAACCCCAAGACCTTGAGCTCTGATACCATTTGTTAAGAACCAAATATCAATATAGCATAGAAAAACCTCAGAATAAGTACTCAATGCATTGAAAAATAATTAAATTCATATAATAAGCCTCTTCAAGGGGGAAACCTCCTTATGCCCACATAAATGTACAATTACAAGATGATTCAAAATGAAAATTTCTCCTTGGTATATATAGAAGACTAGGAGGTATAATTACAACTAATGGCCTAAATCCGACATAAATAAAATAAAATTACTAATATAATATGCCCCAATTAAGGGGTAATGAGCCACTATTTAGAGGTTAACAAATCATGTGTTTTTACCCCACAAAATTCACCTTTCTTCGTTAAGATATTATTTATGTTTGAAGCAAAACCCGTGGGGAATTTAATTCTTTGATTGACCTCTTTTACATCATTGATTTATTGCTCTGTTAATAACCATCGAAGGTTGTTTTGGTCTAGTCCATCTCTATTTGATCATATCACACTTCACATTTCATGATTGGCTTCTTGAATGTCAGTACAAATTTTGACAATTTTTTCTTTATCCCTCCTACCATTTATGATTCACCATAACGTTTCTGTCACATTCTTCCCGATATGAATTGTATAAAAAAAATGAGCTATTTTTAGCTCCTCGTACTAGGGAAACCTCATGAATTGAGTGGGATAACATTTCATTCCTCATGGAAGCCCATTATTAATACCTTCATGATGGCGGTCTTCATGAAGCATAAAAGAAATTACAAAAATAATTATCAAATACAGTAAAATAAATTCAATGATTAAAATAAACATTCAAAACATTACATGATATATGATACATAAATAAATTGCATACCTTGACAATTTCTATTATATTCCAACCTCCATAGGTGAGGTGTCATTCTTCATGGTTTTAAGCCAGTCTCTTATTTACCATTGAAAAGATGTTTTTCAATAGTACGATACTTATGGTTCTTAGGGAGGAGGTGCCTATACTCATCAAACACCACCTTTCCTAAACTTTTTGAATGATGATACTTTATCTTAGGACCAAAAAATGGACATGTAAATTTACCCTTTGTTTGAAGACCTGCAACAGATGGATTAATGTCAATTATATGATGAGATTATTTAAAAATTAAACATACAACATGATAAAAATTAAACATATAATTATACATACCACAAAAATGTGTAAGTCTCGGGGAATCATGAATTGTCCATAAAATTATTCCACACAATTTAAATTTACTCTCCCCGATTGGTTTACAGATGTCATACGTAGTGACGCCAACCCATAAATTTAGTAGCTCGTCGATAAGAGGCTAGATATATGCATTCATATCTTTAACATGGTACTTACCTAATGGTTTGAAATTAAACATAATTAAGTAGCCATGATATGTATATATAAGTAAATAAATAAGCAAAAGATATTATGAAAAAAACAAAACAAATGAAAATGTTACATTCAAAAAATTAATGTAAACAAATTATACCTGAAATAGTTATTGTCAACATTATGTGCTCCCACTTTATTGACATCCAAGGAGGAATGTTATAGTTGATAACAAAAATAGGCCACACTGAGTAAATAGACCTAAGTTCTCTGAATGGATTAACATCATTAGCTACCAATGAAATCCTAACATTACGAGGCTCATCTTTGAAATTTACCCATTTTTCCTCAATTTCCCTAAATGCATAACCATTGGTAGGAATTCGAAGAACACCATCTCCACTTCTGTTACGTACATAGTAATCCATAAATTGTGTTATGCTTTCACACCTGAACAATCACTGCAAACGTGGAATTATGGGAATATGACAAAGAACATTTTGAGTCCTCCTTTTTGTTACTTGATCGGTTCAATATCTATTGATAAGACATAGCAGACCTTCTATTTTCGAAGCATGTTGTCCATAATATATAATATGATCATTAGGACATGCATCTATAGTTTGATAATCCATTCTAATGTCTTTCATAATGGCATGCAAATCTCGATATGTGCAAGGTAACATATTTGACGATGGTAACAAAAATTCACCTAACAATATACAACATAACAAATAACTAGTTAATGTAAAGAATATTAATCATAAAAATTGCATTCTTATTTTACATATTAATTAACACTAAAAACAAATAGAAAAAAGTAAACATTTATGTATAATATGAGATGAAACATATTACATACCTTAGGATCTGTGTCATACACATGTTCGACAAATTATTCATAACCTTTAAGTTCACTAGCAACAATGTAGCGAAGAGATGATTTACTCTTGAGCCTTCATAAAATCGTTTATTTTCATTTTCTAATATAGTTTCATCATAAATACCATCAGTGTCCCCATCCTTATCTGATTGAGAAAACAAATCTTGGATCATTTGATTTGTCCCATCATCTTCTTCCATGGAATCATTAACTTGATTTGTCCCATCATCTTCTTCCATGAGATCCTCATTTGCTTGATCATGTTCCTCATCTTGTACAACATCATTTCTACTAGTACTACTTGGTGCAATATTCTGCAGAAATTTAGAGGCAAACTCCAAGTTTATAATTACAAACAATCATGCAAAATTAGAGTGTACTATAACAAATATTCAAACAATATATATATATATATATATAATTTTATATAAAATTGACAATATAAAAACAGATAATGAATATATAGCTAATTAGCATGGGACGATATTCATTCGATACCCCATCAATGTGCCTATATTTTCTACAATGTTTTGTAGATTTTGCTATTAAAATTCTTACGGGACGTGTAAGGCAACATTTTTTGCAAGGGAAATAACATCTACCATCACCCTTTTCACCCGCTTTACTTTTTTTCCTACCTCTAATATTCTACAACATTCTTCCACACAAAAATACCCTTTCTGAACTGTCGTTGTTATAGCAAGGTTGTCACAACATCTCTAATTCACAAAATATTTATAGATATTTTTCTCATTGCAAGAGCAACGAAAATTGACCAAATCAATGTTGACTTTGTCAAACAATATAACAGTCAATGTTGAATTTTTCAAATAGTGTAATGGTCAATGGTTATTGTTTCTCTCGCAATGATAACCAAAGTTCATTGCAAGAGTGACGACAATCCACTATATTCACGTTCGTCTCTCTTGCAATGAACATCTGGGTTCATCGCAAGAGTGACGAATTCGGGTTGGATTTATAAAAAAATTGAAAAATTGAACTCTTTCTCTTGAATTTTGGGACGAAAGGGTACTTTCGTTGCAAGTAGTCATCACAATTTTTTCAACATGTAGTAGTGAGAGGGGAAGAGGGGGGAGAGAAGCAGGGAGAGATGTAGAAAGGAGAAAAGAGGGGAGAGAAAGAGGGAATGGAATATAGAAAGCGAGTGAGAAAATGAGAGAGAGAGATGGAAATATAGAGGGAGGGATGTAGAGAGGGGTAGAGGGAGAGAGAGGGTGAGTGATAGTGCGAGAGAGAGATACAGGTTTGGAGGGAGATAAATAGGGAGAGATAAAGAGAGAGTGAGGGGGAGAGAGGGGTAAATGTGTGTGTGTGTGTGGGAGAGAGGGGGAGAGGGAGAGAAAGAGAGAGGTGGAGAGTGATATGGAGGGAGAGAGAGGTAAAGAGAGAGAGGGAGGGAGAGTATGGGATAGAGAGGGAGAGAGACAGAAACAAGTAGAGAGGGTCAAAAGGAGAGAGAGGTAAAGAGAGAGAGGGAGGGAGAGTATGGGATAGGGATGGAGAGAGATGGAAACATGTA